>JAQZBX010058642.1:0-17692 GCA_029593785.1 Cabassous unicinctus
GTTTTGCTTGCAGTTGTAGATATTCTTGTTTTTTTGGGATGGGTGTCATCCAGCATCATCATTTTGTTCTTTGTCCTGGGAAGTCTAATGAACTGGAGGTTAGGTGGTGGCTGCACCTCTGTTAAGATTCAGGGCTCAACCAGCATAAGAACCAACCAAAGACTTAAGTCTCTGGGACATATATTTAAATGGCATAGTGCTAATTACAAAGAATCATGCGTAGGGAAAATAAAAATTAGTCTAACTGTGTTACATTGGGGAGATAGGATAGTATAAATTCCAAGGTAAGACCCACCAATGGGGTGCTGATTTCATGGGGCTGTATGCTTTTCCTGTGGTGTTTGGATGTCTCTGGAACCCTCGGAAACACCTTTGCTTTGGTTTTGTTTACTGTGGCAGTTAGTGAGTTCTGCCAAGACATTAATAAATGTAATCACTGAAACACCCTCCCTCACTTTGAAATCTCTTAGTCATAAAAACTTTTTTATATGGGAAGCGAGAGTGGCTCAGTCGATAGAGCTCCCGTTTACCATATGGGAGGCCCTGGGTTCGCTTCCCGGGGCCTCCTTGTGAGGGCAGGCCGGCCCGCGCAGCCTAGTGGGCTGATGCAGCAAGACCTCACAACAGGAAGCGGGTGTGGCTCAACCGATAGAGCCCCCGTTTACCATGGTGTGAGGCCCCGGGTTTGCTTCCTGGGGCCTCCTTGTGAGGGCAGGCCAGCCCGTGCAGCGCGGTGGGCTGATGCAGCAGTACCTCACAGCGAGGGGAAGATAAGCAGACATGGAGAAGACACACAGCGAATGGACACAGCAAGCACAAGCAGCAAGGGGGGGATAAATAAATAAATAAATCTTTAAAAAAAAAACAAAAAAAACAACTCTTTTATATATAATATTTCCTGTTTTTAGTCAAGATTTTTTTTCCAAATATATCATTGATTGATTTTTGGCATTAATTCCTCATTTCCAGGAAGGCTTAACCACTGTAGTTATATCTTGTCGTGGGGGAGAAAGTAATGAATTTATTTGCTGAGTTTTGGATTAGAAACATGCCATACATAACTAGGAGATTTTGGGGTGGTAGCACTTAGGCAATAGTTATTCTTAGGCTGTTTCAATTGTACAAGATTAATGTTCATACGTACACAAGCAGTGATACCATAGGCTTGGCCTATTAGTCTATTTTCTTTTTATTAGGGCTGGCCTATATACTGTATAGATTCCTGCTATTCTAATGGACAAGGTAGGTGGACACACCAAGATCCAAATTTAATATTTTGTTGATTATTGTGACTTTCTACACCCATTGAGATAACACCCTATGACAACTTGAACACATACATAATCCATAGAGTGATGCCCCAGATCTACCTTTCCTCACACACACCTTCATCACCAGCACCTGACACTTGGCCCCTCCCCTAACATAGATGCCAAAAGAACAGACCCACAATTACATTATCAACCACAGTCCACAAGCACCCAAGAGTTCACTTGTTCCTTCATCAAGCCCTCCCCCCAGCTCCATGGTTGAGCCAACCAATCTTCCCAATAGTGCTCTCATTCACACTGTAATACCATCAACCCCACTCACACCACTGCATCCCCATCTACTCCTTCACTGCCAAACTGCCACCCTATCACTTATCATAGATTCTGCCTAGATTGAGAGTTGGCTCACCACTCTACTCCATTTCTCTTTCCTGGTTCCCATCTTCCAGACATTACCTCCAAGAGTCTGTTCAATATCCTTAGTAAATATCAGTGAAATCATAGAGTGTTTGTCTTTTATTGACTGGCTTACTTCAATCATGATAAGGTCTAAAAGGTTCATACATGTTGTCACATGTAGTAATAATTCATTGCTTCTTACAGATTTATATGCTACATTTTATCAATTCATTCATTGCTGGAAACTTGAGTTGCTTCCAACTTTTAGAAATTGTAAATAATGTCATGATGAACATTGGTATGTATATGTCTGTTCACCTCCCAGCTTTCAATTCTTCTGGGTATATTCCTAGTAATGGGATTGCCAGGACATTGTCAATCTTGAGGAACTGCCAAACTGTCCTCTGCAGTGGCTACAACATTCTACATTCCTACCAACAGTGGACGAGTGTTCCTATTCTTCCACATCCTCTCCAAAACTTGTAGTTTTGTTTTTTAATAGCATCCAGTCTAGTAGCTGTTATTCGATATCTCAGTGTAGTGTTTTTTTTTTTTTTTTTTTTTTGCTTTTATTTCTATTTTTTTTTTATAAAAGATTTATTTATTTATTTGTTTGTTTGTTTGTTTACTTTTACCCATTTTTACTCCCTCTGCCATTTTTGCTGTTTTGTGTCCATTCACTGGGCAATTCTCTGTGTCTGTTTCCTGCGCTTCCTTCTCCTGTCTTCACTGGGATTCGATCCTCAGAACCACCAATGTTAGAGAGAGGCATCCTACCACCTGCGTCCCCTTAGTTCCTGATTTTTTGGTACGTCTTGTCTTGGCTTTCCCTTGCATCACTCTCTTGTTATGTCATCATCTTGCTGTGTGGCTCGGTGGGGCCTGATGGTGCACCCGCTTGTGGGGCCTGAAAGTGCACCCATGCTTGGGACCTAGGGAGCTCACCAATGCATGGGACCTGTGGTGCTTGCCCACTTGTGGGGCCTGACAGTTCACCCACGCACAGGGTCTGCTGGTGGTGCACCCGCACACAGGGCCTGCTGGTGGTGCACCTGCGCAAGAGGGCCTAGTGGCCTGCGTGCCTTCTATATTTTACTTTTTTAAAAAATTTTACCCAGAGGACCCAGAGATCAAATCCAGGTCCCCTTCATATGGGAGACAGATGCCCAATCATTTGAGCCACATCTGCCCCCTACTATATCTCTTAAGGTTAACCAAGTACACCTAGAGTTGTAGTCATTTCCCATTCAAGATGGTCATATAATAAATCAGACTTGGTTTATCACCAGCATTCCAGAAAACCAGACCTAGGGAGGAAAACTAGGTCTGGGAACACATGCATGGTTTCTAATATCATGAATGTTTAGCCTTACCCTGATTATCACAAAATCAGCACAGCGAAAATATTTGCATTCAATGTAGTTTTTATTTGAATTTCCTTAATAGCTAGTGATATTGAACATCTTTTCATGTGTGTTTTAGTCATTTGTATTTTTTCTTTGGAAAAGTCTCTATTGCCTATTTTTAAATGATTTGTTTGCCTATTTTATTATTGAGATATAAGGTTGCTTTATATATGGTAGATATTAGACCCTTATGGGATTAGTGGTGTGGTAGTTTGAAGTTATATGATTAATCACACAAAAAAGAAACATTATGGTTTAAACTAATCCACTAATCCATTCCTTTGGGTGTGAGACCCATTTGAGTAGATTAAGTCACTGAGGTGTGCCTCCAGTTGATTCTCCATTCCCTTGCAGATTCTGATATTAATGTATTCAAACAGATAGACTGACATACAGGAAAAGGAAACCAGCATATTTGATTCTGCAATGAGAGTGAGAGAGGACTGAAGTAAAACAGAAGCCCCCAAGAGGATCAACGAGGCTGCCAACACAGAGTAGTTCAAGAAGAGACCAGTGCTCTTATATGTCTGATAGCTTACAGCTGAACTTGGAAAGACAGCAGAACATCCAAGAATGATACAGGAGGGCTGGAAAGAGACAACTCCTATGCCTGTTTGTTTACAGCTGATCTACAAGAAGTGGTAATTTCTGGAGGAGAAGGCAGAGACCTCTACATAGATTGGCAGCCATCTTGCTTCATCATGTGGCAACAATGCCAGTATCAACAGTAGCTAATTTTGGTGAGAAAGCATCTCTAATGGGGCCTCAATTTTGGACTTTTCATGGCCTTGGAATGGTAAGCTTTTAACCCAAATCCATACCCTTTATAAAATCCATCCCTCTGAGGTACTTTGCATCACCAGCTCTTTAGCAATCTAAAACAGAAATTTGTACCAGAAGAGTGGAATTGTGTTGCTGTAATTACCAAAAATGCTGGAACACTTTTACAAAGGTGTAATAAGTATTTTTTATAGGAATTCTGAGATGCTTGATAGAAAAGGCTTAGACTTTTTTGAAGAGACTCCTGGTAGGAATATGGACACTGAAGTTATTTCCAGACAGGCCTTAGAAAGAAATGATGAAATTGTTATTGGAAACTAAGGGAAAGGCAAACCATGCTTTAATGTTGCAGAGAACTTAGCATAATTGACTACTGATGTTAGATAGAAGGCAGAATTTGAAAAAGGTGAACGTGGACATTTAGCTGAAGAAAATCTCCAAAGTAAATACAGAAAGTGCAGCCTGGCTTCTCCTTGCAGGTTTTTGGAACTGTTGGAGAACATGACTGTTTCTCTCCCAATTTCCTCTTCTGGTCCTGCAAATGTGTACACTATGTCTGTCTCTCCTTTGCATTTTGAAGGCAGATAAATGTGTGGTAAATTTCACAGGTCTACATTAAGAAGGAGACTTCAGATCCAAGACAAACTGGATTCCTGTAACTGATTATTATTTAACTTTTTACTTAGCACTGTTACTGAAATGATTTATGTTTTCATGTTGTTGTTGTTTTTTTATTTTAAAATGTTTTTTTGGGATTCAGAAGAAGGAGTGTAGCAGTTTGAATTTATTTTAGGAATCCCAAAAATTGAAATATTATATTTCAACCTAAATCAATCCTGTGGACGTGAGACCCATTTGACTGGATTACATCAGTGAGTCAGGACTTTGAGTCTCTGCTCCTTTGGTGTGTCTGATATAAACATATTCACACAGACAGAGAGAGATGAAAAGGAAGCCAGTATATTTGATTCATAAATGTGAGAGAGAGGGCTGCAGGAAATCAGAAGGCCCAAGGGTCTCAAAGAGGCTGGGCCCAAAGAGCAGTTCAAAAGGTGACCAGCCCTGCTATGTGCTTGGCAGCTTACAGCTCATGTTGGGAAGAGAACAAAGAGCTAAGACTTATATGGGAGGTCCAGAAAGAGATAAGTCATATGCCTGATTATGCACAGCTGAACTCTAAGAGAAGATAAATTATGGAGGGGAAGGTAGAGACCTCTCCAGAAATTGGTGGCCATCTTTCTTTCCTATGTGGCAAAACTGCCCAGATCAACTGTACTTGACTTTGGTGAGAAAGCATCTCTGATGGTGCTAACATTTGGACGTTTCATGGTTTTGAAACTAAGTTTTTAAACCAAATAAATACCCTTTATAAAAGTCATCCCATTTCTGGTAGTTTGCATAGGCAGCCCTTTAGCAAACTAAAACAAATGGTTTCAAAATATTTTCTCCTTTTGACAAGGTTGCCATTTCACTTTCATGACAAACTCGTTTGAACTGGAGAAGTTTTTAAATTTTAGGTGGTATCATTTATCTATTTTATCTTTCATTACTAGTACTTTAAGTGTAAAGTTTATGAAAACATTTCCTACCAGAAGATCTTGAAGAAGTTTCCCTACATTATCTTCTAGGCACTTTATGATCTTAGCTCTTATATTTAGGTCTTTGATCCATCTTGAGTTAATTTTTGTATAAGGTATGAGATGGTGATCCTCTTATATTCATTTTTATATGGATATCCAGTTCTCCTAACACAATTTGTTGAAGAGACTATTCTGTCCCAGTTCACTGGAATTTTTGCCCTTGTCAAATATAAATTAGCCATATATACATGGGTATATATCTGAAATCTCTATTCCATTCCATTGCCCAGTATGTCTCTCCTTGTACCAGCACCATGCTGTTTTGACCACTGTAGCTTTGTAGTATACTTTAAAGTAAGGCCATGATTCCTTTCCAAATAAATTTGTTAACTGGCTTTTCTAGATCTATAAAAATACTGTTGGGACTTATATTGGGATTGTATTGAATCTTAAAATCAACTTTGGTAGGATGAATATCTTAATGTTATTTAGACTTCCAATCCATTAACATTGGATATTCTTCCATTTATTTAGTTCTTCTTTGATTTCCTTTAGCAAAGCCATGTAGTATTCTGTGTAAAAGTCCTTTACATCCTTAGTTGTTGATTCCTAGATATTTGATTATTTTAGTTGCATTTTGAAACAGAATTTTTTCTTAATTTCCTCTTCAAAGAGCTCATTTTTATAGTACAAAAACACTACTGATATTTGCATACTGATCTTAAATCCTGTTACTTTTCTGAACATGGTTATCAGCTCTGAAATCTTTGTCATAGATTTTTCAGGAATGTCTACATATAGAATAATGTCATCTGCAAAAAGGGGGCATTTTATTATACCTTTCCAATTTGGGTATCTTTTATTTCCTTTTCTTGCCTAATTGCTTGAGCAAGTACTTCTAAAACAATATTAAATAAGGTGGTGACAATGGGCATGTTTGTCTTGTCCCAGATCTTAAAGGGAAAGCCTTTGGCATTTCACTATTGAGAATGATGTTAGTTGTGGGTTTTTCATATATACCCTTTATCATATTGAAGAAGTTTCTTTCCATTCCTATCTTTTGAAGTGTTTTCATTCAGAAAGATGCTGTATTTTGTCAAATGCCTTTTCTGCATTGATAGAGATGATTATGTGATGTGTTTCATCTGATCTGTTAATGAGGTGTATTACATTGATTGATTTTCTTATGTTGAAACATCCTTGCACACCTGGGATAAAACCAATTTGATCATGGTATATAATTTGTTTGATGTATTTTTGTATTTGATTATCAAGCATTTTGTTGAGAATTTTTTCATCTAAGTACATTAGGGAGATGAGTCTGTATTCTTTTCTTGTAGCATCTTTATATGGCTTTGGTATGAGGGTGATGTTGGCATGAAAGAATGTTAGATAATGTTCCCCCCTCTTCAAATTTTTGGAAGACTTTGAGCAGGAAGAGGTATCAGTTCCTTCTGGAATGACAGAATTTATCTGAGAAGCCATCTGGTTCTGGGCTCTTTTTGGTTGGGAAGTTTTTTGTGACTAATTTGATCTCACAACTTGTGATTTGTCTGTTGAGCTCTTCTAAGTCTTCTTTCATCAATGTAGGTTGCTTGTGCTTTCTAGAAAATCATCCATTTCCTCTTCATTGTCCATCTTTGTTGGTATACAGTAGTTTAAAATATCCTCATGTGATAAACTTTATTTCTGTGGTGATATCCCCTGTCTCATTGCTAATTTAATTTCTTTGAATATTTTTCTATTTTATTTTGGTAAACTAGATAAGAGTTTGCCAGTTTTATTATAAAAATGGATTTACAGATTCAATGCAATCCCAATAAAATTTTAAACAGTATTTTTACAGAACTGGAAAAGCCAATTATCAAATTTATTGCAAAATTTAAGTGGCCCTGAATCACCAAAGTCGTCTTGAAAATTAAAACAAAATTGGAGGAATCATGCCACACTTTAAAGCAGACTACAAAGCTTTAGTGCTAAAACTGTATGGTATTGGCACAAAGATTGATATACTGACAAATGGAAATGAATCCAGAGTTCAGATGTAGATTTTGGATATATGGCTGATGGATATTTGAAAAAGCCAGTAATCCCAGTAAACTGGGACAGAATAGTCTCTTCAACAAATGGTGCTGGGAAAATTGGTTATACATATCCAAAAGTAAAAGAGGATCTCAATCTCACACCTTATAAAAAATTAACTAAAGTTTAAGATTCAAGATCATAAGACTACTAGAAGATAATACAGGGAAGCATCTACAAGATGTAGTAGTAGGAAATGGTTTCATAAACTTTACACCCAAAGCACTAACAATGAAAGATGAAATAGATAAACAGGACTTCCTCAAAATTAAAATTTCTTGTGTTTCAAAGGAAATTGTCATGAAAGTGAAATGTCAACCTATTTAATAGAGAAAATGTTTGGGAACCACTTATCTTATCATGGTCTAATATCCAATATATAAAAAGAAATCTTACTTTTGAAAATAAAATGACATACAATCCTTTTAAAAATGGTAAGGAGATTTGAACAGACACTTTTCAAAAGAGGAAATACAAATTACTAAAAAGCACATGAAAAGATGCTCAGCATCACTAGTGATTAGGGAAATGCAAATCAAAGCTATGATACAATTTTACACCTACTAGACTGGTTGCTATAGAAAAAAACAACAACAAAGAAAACAATACAACAAAAACCAAAAATCTACACATGTTTGAGAGGATATGGAGGAATAGGAACACTCATCTGATACTCATGGCAATGTAGAGTCATGCATTCACCAGATCCTCAGGAAGCTAAGTATAGAATTGCCATATGATCTGGCACTCCTACTACTAGTAATATACCCTGAAGGAATGGAAGCAAGGACTGAGACAGAGATATGTACACCAATGTTCATCGTGGCATTGTTAACAATTTTCAAAAGTTAGAAACAAGCCAAGTTTCCAGCAATAGATGAACCAATAAACAAAATATGGTATATGCATACAGTGGAGTATTACTCAATTGTAAGAAGGAATGAAGTATTGTCACATGCCACAACTTAGATGAACCTTGAAGATTTTATGTTGAGTAAATAAAGCCAGTCAGTAAATGACAAATACTGCATGATTAAACCAACACAACCTAAAGATAATGAGCACACTCACTGATGTATAATGTGGAAGATAGGGTACCATGAGACAGAAACAGAGTAGAGAGTGGTGGGCCTATGCTCAATCTGGGCAGAATCTATGTTAAGGTGGAGGTTGATAATTTGGCAGTGAACAGGAAAGAGGGGTGTGCAGCCAGGTAAGTGTGGTTGATGGTGCTGAGTGTGACTGTGAGCATTATTGAGAGGGTGCTTTGGGCCATCCATGGAGCTGGGGGGAGGGCTGCAGAAAGGAACAGTTGAATTCCTGGGTGGTTGTCGATTGTGGTTGAGAATACAATTGTGGGAGTGTTCTTTTGGTTTCTATATTAGGGGAAACCTATATTAGGGGAGAGTCAGCAGTGCAGGGTGTTGGTGATGAGGGGATGTGTGAGGAAGGATAGACCTGTGGCATGACTCTATGGAATATGAATGTGTGCATGTTGTAATAGGGTGTTATCTCAATGGTTGAAGACCTACACAGTAACCAGCAAATATTAAATTCTTATCCTGGGGTGTCCTGCTACATTCTCGCATATGGTAGCAAGAATCTCTAGAGTTCATAGGCAGGGCCTAATAAAAGGAAAACAGACAAATATGTGAAACTTACAATATCAATACCTGTACTTATGAACCTTATTCTCTTAGAATTGAAACTTACCCCAATAATAATGATTGCCCAAGAGTTACCTCCTGATAACCTCTTTTTTACTCATATGTGGCTGTTTTCTAAGCCAAACTCAGCAAATATACTCACTACCTTCCTGCTGGCACGGGACATGGCTCTCAGGGATGAGCGTCCATGACACCAATGGGTTAAAACCAAACATCAACCAATGATGCATTGGGAAAAAGAGTTGGATTAAAAGGAGAAAACATTTAATACAAAAGAGTTACTATGGTTAAGAAATTTCAGTGTAATTCAAGAAGACATTTCAGAGGTTATGCTTATGAATATCTCAAGCAGATCTCATTAATTATCACAGAAAACAAAACCATAGCAAGGATGTTATGGAGGGCCCTAGAGAATTCCAGACAATTTAGGTAATGCACACAACCTCATGAAATCAGCACTCCTTCAGTCAGCCTTACCTTGCAGTATATGATAATCTATTTCCCCAAATGTAACAGAGTTAGACACATTTATAATTTCCCAACACATGATTCTTCTACCCCTTGTATTTGGTCATATAATTAGCACAATGCCCAATAAATACATGCCCCAGAAACTTAAATCTTTGGTTTGTTTATATGCTGGTTGAACCCTGAATCTCAGTAGAGTTGTGGCCAACACCTTGTTCATCAGAATCACTCAGTAGAAACAACAAATTAATGATGATCATTTACCCCCATCCCCCAAAACAAAGATCTCTACAACTACAAGAAAAACAGTTCCTTCCATTTGCCCCATGAGATCTAAGCTCCCTCTTAATCTGAAGCAGAGACGCCATCACCATCTCAAAATCCTCAATGTTGTGGAATGAACAAACATAAGGGAGAATACAGCCATGGACCAGATTAGAATTATTATTGTAGTAACAGAAGAACTTGTAATACTGATATGAGGATAGTGGTTTCCCAAGGTTCTCTTGGGAGGAGAGAAAATAAATACTTAGAACACAGTGCATTTTTAGGGCATTGAAATTGTTCTGCATGATATTGCAATGATTGATACAGACCATTATACATTTTGCCAAATTCTGTAAAACAGTACAGTCAAAAGTGTAAATCATAATGTAAATTATTGATCTTGGTTAGTAATGTTCTACAATGATGTAAGATATTATTAATAGGGGAAATTTTTGGAAGGGGAGAGGATGGCATATATGGTAATCACCTATTCCTTTGGGGGGGGAAGGGAAGGGAAGCAATAAGCTGAGCTGCATTGCAGAGGTAGGCGGCTTCAGCGGAAGACCAGGAGGGGAGATAGCCAAGCTCCTCCAGCTCAGCCTGCTGCACCAAGAAAATGATGTCCCCTCCACCTTTGCACCCTTGACCACTACACGGTACCCTTCCCCACCCGCCTGCCCGGCGGCTAGCAGCTACAAACTTAACGCCTCCAGCTGCCTTCTGCGTTCCGGCCCTGGAGCTGCGGTGGCACAGCAAAGACATCGGCCAGATAAGATTCTGATCCTACCCCTCCGGGTGTTCCCCTTCACCTAGATTAACGTACCTGCGTCCCTGGCCCCGGCCAAAAGCTGAGGTGGTAGCAGGCTGGCCAGGCCTGGGGGCTCGACCCTCCGGGCAGTCACCTCCTCCCCTGCCATTCTGCCCACCTGCTTCCCTCAGCCACCAATCAGCCGCCTTCTCTTCAACTGCCCCGAAATCTAAAGGGCACCGTTTTGGGCACCACAACCAAAATCTCACCTGTAGTTTTGATGTTACTTTTATGCAATTTAAAACTTCCCTATAAAGTTTATCATATGAAGAAAAAACTGAAAATATGAATAAAACATTAATGGACTAACTGAGAAACATAAATAATTGCATTAATGAAACAGTCAAACCAGTAAATGCAGAGTACACTTTCTTATCCAAAATTCTAAGCTCATAGAATTCTTGCTAATTGTTTTTATTTTTATTGTATTTTAAATGCTGCAATTGTAATATCAGGTAGTGATATAAACTTTGAGTTCAATGTATAAAAATAACATTATGTGGTCTCTTTTGTTTCAAAATTCCTATTTTCCAAAAATTGTTTGCCGTATGCTTAGAAAATGCACAGAAGTGTTTGTAAGAAAGTTACAGAAGAGACTAAGAAGGACATTACTATTAAAACAAAAACAACATGTAGCACAGTTGGAATGTATAGAACAACTAATTTTAAAAATCCATTTTAATATTGTATAAATTTTCTTAAGAAATACTTCAGGAACAATTCTACAATCTTGACTTTCCATTTTACCAAATATAACTTAAGGACTTAGGGACTTTTTCAGTAGCTGAATCTTCAGAACTTTGCTTATTTCCTGCCTTTTTAAGGAATTTCTGTTAGTGTTGAAATATTTATATATATTTTGAGTGAGTCAGATGACAGTTTACTTTGTGAATGAAACTCAGATTTTCATACATAATAAATCAAGCCAGTTTTCTGATTCATAATTTTAGTATATTATGTATAGAAGACAGATTTCCTGATGAATTTTGGCAAACTCATTGGATTGATGTGGTCAAATATGCAAAATTCCTATATGAAAGTGTTTGTGAAACACTGGATGAAAAATATATTTTTAATTATTAAAAACTATAGTACTGATTACAGTAAGAGATTAGTAATGCTCAATGTATACCAAATGGATTGAATGAGCCTAAAATTTATCTAACAAGTATAATACAAATTTCATATATTCCTTAAACTGGATTATTTAATTATGTCTCAACTATATTTGTCAACTACCAGAAACTCAACTTAAAATCTTTAACTTGTCTTTTGATTATGGAGTAAAAATTTAGGAATACATAGTGCCTGGTATTACTTAATTCAGTTCAAGATTTCCTGATACATTCCTCTTTTATAGTACATTAATGAAGTGTTGGCATGGACTCTAGTTTGTAAATTTCAACTGCTTATGCTCAAGAACCCAAATAAGACATTGTATGATGAATATTCTTAAACCTAGTTGCTTGTCCAGTTTGTCCAGTTTGGACATAAAGTGGTATTAGTTACATTCTAAGGAAATAAATTGGTGCCCATTGAATTTTTCTATAGTGAACAATTAGTTGGAGCTAATAAAGGTACAATCAACAACAGAAAAATCTAAGACCATTAAATATTACAACTTCTCCCAAATATTAAGTTGTCACCTATAATAAATAACTGCCTATAAGGTATTAATCATTTATTCACACATTTAACAATATTTACATTGATATATTTATATCTGTGTTAATTTATAATTTATAGGCTGTATGTTTATATTATTCTCATAATAAAAGACTCTGTTCCCCAGCTCAATTTAACAAGTGATGTGACATATGAATTGAATCCCTCTTAGTGCCAATGGTGTTTCTGGATCTTGAGGTTGGAGTGCATGTGAATTGGAACTGAGGATATTCATTTAAATATAATGTCAAATAATCTCACCCTTTTCCCTGACTACTATTCTTGGGTATTTTAAACTTATTTTAACATTTTTGTACTAAAATAATGTGTCTGTGAGTGAATGTGTGCTTGTGTGCAGTTTGTAAATATGTGAAAATAACAACATGCTACTTAAGGAAGCAGAGTTGAAATTTCAGGACATAATATATTTACTTAAATATCTCTAATAGTTTTTATAAATAACTCTAATTAGTTAATATTTTTAACATAGAAAAATATAATTTAGAAAATAGTTATAATCTTTAGTCAACTCATAATTCTTGTTGCTCTTTGAAAGGAAATATGGCATACATTCTTATTTTTAAAAAATAAGCATCACAATATGAAAAGAGTAATCCCAATACACTCACAAGTTACTCATATAAAAAGAAAAGTGCTTTAGAAAATGACATCAGAATAACTCAAGCAGGACACAACACTTTTGCAGAATAGTGGAGAAGGTATAGAATTCATCTGAGGGAGCTGCTTTGGGGAACTGCACACCAAGAAAGGACTTCATGCATCATCTCAGAGGTACTGGGGACAGCGAGATGGAAAGGCCAAAGAGAAAAAAATCATGAGTTGATACCCCTGGCTGGGAATGCTGCCCTTGCCCCACCACTGAGGTAAACACCCTTAGAAAACCTGTGCTAGAGTGGACAATGGAGAGAGGAAAGGACAGAGTTTCCCTGAGAAAAGTGAGGGTACAGCAGAGGGCTAGTGTGGCTTCTCTTTGGTGTATGTAGCTACCATAGTTCACTGGTTCAGAAGAACTAGTGGAAATTATGAATTCATTTCTGTGGTAAGGCTGGCCTAGGAGTTTCATTTGCTGGCCAGCTGTGAAAGTGAAGGAAGACAGGCTGGTCTTTCCTGATTCTTTTCCAAGCATGGTAGATTGTGCCAGGCTCCATTAACAGCTCCCTGCCCTGTTTTGACTACTTGACCAGCGCAATTTTAAAATTTTAGAAAAATTTTAAACTAAAAATCAATGAAGAGCTGTGGAATAAAACCAGTAGGCAAGAGAGAGAAATTGATAAACAGAGCAAAATTGAAAACAAATCAGATCCTAGGTATCAACAAAGATAACAACTCATACTAAGAAACAAGAACATAAGGCCCAGCCAAAGGAACAAACCAAGATTCAAGATAAGACAGAACAGTTAAGACAATTAGTAAAGATGTTCATAAAATCTTCCTTAATAAATTTAAGGAAATCAAGGAAAATATGATTAAATAGAAAGAGGTTATTAAACTGACACTGTGTGAGAATAAAGAAAAATTTGAAAGCCTGCAAAAAATGTAACATAGCTTATGGGAATGAAAGACACAATGGATGAGATTAAAATATTTTAGAGTCATGGAACATCAGATTTGAAATGTTAGAAGAATGAATAGATGAATTTGAAGATGGAACATTTGACCTTAAAAAGATAGAACAGACAGAAAAAAGCAATCTAAAAAAATTGATCAGGGTCTCAGGGAATTGAGTGGCAATGCAAAATGCTAAAGCATATGCATTAAGGTGTCCCAGAAGAAGAGAATGGAATAGGGGTAGAAAGAATATTTGATGGAATACTGATTTAAATTTTCCAACCTTTATGAAAGATGTGAATAGCGCTATTCAAGATGGGCAACATACCACAAATGAAAAAAATCTGAATAGACCAATTCAAAATCATTTATTATTCAGAATATTGAAAGCGAAAGATAAAGAGAAGATTTTGAGAGCAGCAAGAGAGAATAAATATGTTACTTAAGAGGGGCTCTTAGTAAGGCTAAGTTACAATCTCACATCAGAAACCGTGAAGGTAAGAGCTCAGAGATGCAATATATTTAAGATACAGAATGAGAAAAAATGCCAGCTCAGACATTGTTTTCTGGCAAAACTGTCCTTCAGAAATGAAGATGAGTTTAAAGTCTTTATAGACAAACAAAAACTGAGATAGTATGTTACCAAGAGACAGAATCTACAAGAGACAGCAAAAGGTGTTTTACAGCCAGAAAGGAAAAGACAAGAATGAGAGCCCTGGAGAAGAGTGTAGAAATGAAACACATAAGGAAAGAGAAACTTAAAGGGTTAAAAGAAAGATAATAGAAAGCTGCAGCAGGTTGATATTTTTTAAGAATTCCAAAATAAGATATTTGATTATGTTTTTAAACTGCTCTGTTCCTCTGAGCTTTATAACCTTTAATTGTAATAGATTCAACTGAGATGCCTTTGATTAACTAAGGTTAAGATTAGGGCTTTGATTCGACTATGTCATTAGGGTGACTCAATTTCAGGCCCTTATCCCTTTGTGGGCTATCTAAACAGACACTCAATCAAGGAGACACACAGAAGACACAGAGGAATAGGAGAGTTCCCTAGACACACAAGAGGAGAGAACTTGTCAGCTTTGATCCTGCAGCCCCAGGAAGAGTGAAGCTCCACTTATCTGACAGTTTACAGCTGACCTTGTGAAGAGAACATTGGAGCTGAGCCCAGAAAGTAATGAGCCCTCCAGCCTACAACTTAGATTAGAAGGAACTGGGCCCATGGAGACTTAAGAGAAAAGAGGAAGGCAAAACTCTCACATATATTGGCAGCCATCTTGCTTCAACATGTAGCAACAGACATTTGGTGAGAAAGTACCTTTTATGGTCCCTTAAATTGGACTCTTTAGAGCCCTGTATCTGTAAGTTTCTACCCCAAATAAATACTCATTATAAAAGCCAACAGATTTCTGGTACTTTGTATGAGCACCCCTTTGGCTGATTAATACAAAAGCCAAGGGATAAAATAGATGAGGTAAGTAACACCATTATAGTAGTAACACTGAATATTAATGAATTGAGCTTCCAGTTAAAAGACGTGGACTGACAGAATGGATAAAAAAACAAACAACAAAAACAAAACACCATGCACCATATATTTGTTGTTTACAAGAGACTCACATTACATAGAAGGACACAATCAAGTTGAAAGTGAAAGGATGGAAAAAGATATTCCATGGTAATAGCAATAAAAAAGTGGGTATAGCAATATCAATATCAGAAAAATAGATTTTAAGTGCAAAACTGTTATAATAGATGAAGTAGTTTATATATATTATTAAAAGGCAGAATTCACCAAGAAGAAATAAAAATAATGAATATTTATGCAACCAATATAGGTGCCCCAAAATACAGGAGACACACACTGGCAAAACTGAAGGGAGAAATATACATCTCTATAATAATAGTTAGAGATTTCAAGACTAGACTTTCAGCCTTAGATAGAACACTTGCACAGAAAATAAATAATGAAAATGAGAGCTAGAATAATATGATAAGTGAACTAGACCTAATAGACATTTATAGAGCATTACACCCCAAAACAGCAGGGCATATATTCTTCTAAGTTGTTCCTGGATAGAACATATGCTGGGACATAATTCAGATCTCAATAAATTTAACAGAACTGAAATTATTTAAAAAAACACACTTTCTCAGATCATAATGGAGTAAAGTTGGAAATCAAGAAAAATAAAAATTCACAAATATATGAAAATTAAACCGTATACTCTTAATCAGTAGGTAAAGAATTAATTGTAAGAGAAATTAATAAATATCTGAAGACAAATTAAAACAAGAACACAACATATCAAAACATATGTGATAAAGCAAAGGCAGTGCTGAGATGGAAATTTATAGCCCTCGGGGCTTATATTTAAAAATAAAAAAAACCTAAAATCAAAAACCTAATTGCACACATAGAAGAACTAGAAAAAGAACAGTAAGCCAAACCCAAATCAAACAACAGAAAAGAAAAAATAAAGATTACAGCAAAAATAAATGAAATAGAGCAAAAAAATTTTATAGAGAAAATCAACAGAACTAAGAGTTGGTTCTTCAGGAAGATCAGCAAAATATACAAACCCTTACCTAGAGTAACAAAGAAAAAATGAGAGAAGATGCAATTACATAAAATAAGAAATGAGAAATATGGCATTACCAATGACACAGCAGAAATAAAAGGAATCATAAGAGGATACTGTGAACAACTTTATACCAACAAACTACACAACCCTGATTAAATGGGCAACCTTCCTGAAACACATGAACAAACCACCATGACTGAAGAAGAAATAGAAGTCCTTAACATCAAAAAAATTACAAATAAAGGAATTGAAACAGTCCTCAAAGACATCCCCAAAATGGAAAGTCCAGGACCAGATGGCTTCAAAGGTGAATTTTATCAGTCGTTTAAAGAAGATCTAGTACACTTACTCAAACTCTTCAAAAAAAAAATTGAACAGTAAGAATGCTACCAAACTCATTTTATGAAGCTAACATCACTCTATTACAAAAGTCATGTAAATATGTTATGAACAAAGAAAATTACAAACCAATTTCAAACAGGCCAGGCAATTGTGCCCAGTTGTTTGGTTTAGCAGGTACCCAGCTAGTTGTAATATAAAGGCATTTCATAGAATTTAATCATCAATCAGTTGATTGCACAGATGGCTGTTTGCATCTACAAATAACTGAGGAGATTACCATTAGCAATGAATAATGTCTCATTCAGTCAATGGAAGGCCTTACAAGGAGAAGTGATTTCAGCATTCAGAGAGAGAATCCCCAACTCTACTTCAGATAGTCACTACATCCTGGGTAATTTAAGGCGAAACTTGTCTGTATCCCTTGCTTACAGCCTCCCTACAAAATTTGGACTTGTGCATCCTCACAGTTGTGTGAGACAATTTTATAAAATCTCATACTGTCTACAGATATCTCCTGTTGGTTATGTTTCTCTGGACAACCCTGAATAATCCAGAAAGGAAGAAGTAAAACTTTTGCTCTTCAAAGATGGTATGATCCTACACTTAGGGAATCCCAAAAAATCCACAACAAAATTACTACAACATATAGACAATTTCAGCAAAGAGGTGGGCTCCATGATTAATATGCAAACATCAATGGCATTTCTATACACTACTAATGAGCAATCTGAGGAAGAAGTCAGAAAAAAATTTACAATTACAACAGTGACTAAAAGAATCAAATACTTAGGAAGAAATTT
>JAQZBX010058643.1:0-17695 GCA_029593785.1 Cabassous unicinctus
TCCGCAGCCCAAATTTGCACGTCAGAACCTGAGTCAGCCTAAGGCTGTGTCCCTCTCTCTCCCCTTTCCGGGAGTGGTAGATCCCTGGAGCCCCCTTTGTCTGTAGTCGCAGGCCCAGAGGCCCGAGAATGCTAAAGAGTGTGGGGGAGGGTGCCAGCAGCAGCCGCCGCTGCTGATTAAAAACTCACGGTTCTGGTTCCGTCGTCGCGATTTCTCTCTTTTGTCCCTCTCTCCTCTCGGTGGTATGCAGTCTTTCCCTGCTGTCCTAAACCCTAGAAGATCTATTTTGGGTCTGTTTCAGCCTGTTCTCTAGCTATTTTTCTGGAGAAGAGATTCCTGTGTGTTACTATTCAGCCATCTTCCCGGAAGTCCCTTACTTCACTTTTGATTTAGTATTATTTAGAATCCTAGAGTTGTTTTTTCTGTTCTAAATTATCTCATGTATTTTTTAAATCAATATTCTTCCTCCACCTAAGAAGAGAGATTGAATTTTGGGACTTCTCAGATTGGGTGGGTCATGCAGCTAAAAATGACCTGGTTATACAGCTTTTATTCTCCATACTGAGTAGGAATGTGGTGACACAAGTTACAGTGAGTCTGATTACCCAGATGAGCAATTCTTGAAGGCTGTTCTTGGGTTGTGGAAACACTGTGATCTGCGGTCACAACTAATGTGGAGCTGTTCTCAGGAATATTCAGTCATTTCCTCCGGGCAGCAGAAACATTTTATCAACAAATCAGGAAAGGGGTCTGGATATCTGCTACAAAGCAGCTGTTTGTCCGGGGAACTTAGGGCTTTAAGACTCCTGAGCCTTTATTGACTCTCATGCATCTTGTTTTCTCCACTCCTTATCTCCTTTTTTCCTACTAAAATTTGTTTATTTGTTTGTTTTTCTTCTTATAAAAGCAATACATGCTCTATAGGAATATCAGAAAATATAGACAACCAGAGACAATCCTGGTTAACACCCCTTGTTTTTCTGATCTTTCTTTCTAGTCCTAGCAACAGACTCCAGGTGCAAGCTTGGTATTGGAATGGATTGCCTTCCTCCTGCCCCATAAAGTCAAAATCAGCAGGAATGATGAAATTCTACATCAACAATCTTCCCAACAACTCAGTTACTTGTAGTTATTGCCCCTTTTATCTGGAAATTTCTAAGCATGTGAACAGACAGGAATGGCTTCCTTCCCTTTCCTCCTCTCTATACTTTTGTCATTCAGGCAATGTAAGATTTAAAGTTGAATTGATAAATTGTGCTAAATAGCACTAAGAGAAGTGTCATCTTAGCTTCTACATCAAGCTCCTGGTCAAGTTTAAAAACAAATACAGGGAAGCGGATGTGGCTCAATCAATAGGGCTCCCGTTTACCATATGGGAGGCCCCGGGTTCGATTCCCAGGGTCTCCTGGTGAAGGCAAGCCAGCCCGCGCCAGGCGGTGTGCTGACACAGCAAGATGACACAACAAAAGGGAGACAAGCAGACACAGAAAAACGGACAGCGAACACAAGCAGCAAGGCGGGGATAAATAAATAAATAAATAAATAAAATCTTAAAAAAAAAATACAAGAGGAATTTTATGAATTAGAGATTGCAGGGCAAATGTTCTTGTAGCAAAGCTTAAGAAATGGAGTGGGGGTAGTGATTAAACACAGGATTGCCATATCCTGAAAGGATTCTCTTGTTCCTGTATCACCCATAAAACAAGTTATTTAAAAAGTTTTCATCTGGCTTCAGAAGTCTGAACTCTTGGTTTTTGGTTCTGGGGTCTAGGGCGACTACGTGCACAAGTCTGTGTTTATCATTTTCTTCCAAGGCGATCAGCTGAAAAACAGAGTCAAGAAAATCTGTGAAGGGTAAGAGAAGCAAGCCTCCACCCAAGAGAACACAGCCATGCCACTGAACCAAAACCTCAGAATAAAGAATAGTGAATCTGAAATCTCTGTTAGTCTACTTTGACATGATGAATATATCTTTAAGCAATTACAAATGGCCTAAGTTAATTAAAAAAAAAAATACCATCAAAACTGCAGTTTCCTTTCCCTGGGAAAAAAATAATTAGGACTCATGGTTTTTAAATGCCACAGTATTCTGGGAGGGTAGGTCTGCCCACCCATCCTAATGTTATGGCACTGTTTCCTTAAAATTTTCTGAAATTCTGCCTAGAAGTTCTTTTTTTCCATGCCATTTTTTTCCTATAAGTCAAAATATAATTTGCTTTCCTTTTTTTTTTTTTTTCTCATCTCGAGGGAATTTAATAGCTACAGAGAATGTCAAGTTAGCTCAAATGTTATTACTCTGTTATTAGTCTACTTTACATAAGTAACTATTGTTTGATTAGTGCATCAGTCTGAACTAATACTGTTTGGGCCTTTCTAGTAGATTAGGATTACTTTCAGAGGTTATTTGAACTGGATAGGTAGAGAAACTTCAATGTTCCTCAGCCTGTGTCTGTACATTTCAGGTTCCGAGCCTCCCTCTATCCCTGTCCGGAGACACCACAGGAGAGGAAAGAAATGGCTTCTGGAGTTAATACCAGGATTGATGATCTCCAAATGGTACACAGAGGGCTGGAGGGAATTTGTTTTCATGAAATACTGTAAGAAAAAACAATTTTCCTTCCTTGAAAGATACTTGTAGCAGCCCAGGCTCTCCAAAAAGAAATGTCCATAGGTAATATGTCCCACTGGGAGCTCGAAAGAAGTCTCAGGGAATGACTGTTAAAAATCGCATTAGTCATCCCCAAAGGAGACAGGAATCCTTTGCATCTGAAATTGGTAACTTCCCTTCTACCACATAAGTCTCAGATATTTTTTATAATAATAAAAAATTTGCTTAGTTAAGAAAAAAAATCAAATAATACAGAAGTTCATATAAAGTAAGTTCTGCTCCCTCTCACACACACCTGTTCCAGGCGCAGCCACTCTTAACAGCTTTGTGTCACCTTAGATCTTAACTGCAGTCTAACCAAAGAGTCCTGGTATGGTTCTTGTACCCAAAAAGAGATTGCATTATTATTTTTAAACTAAATTGCAGCATGTGCAGTTTACAGACATCATGATTGTCATGGGGTTCTAAGGGAGGAGTCATGGTTATGTGGACATGGAAGGAAAAGGGCGGCAGGTTGGGACTTTGTTCCCTTTGGAAAGAATTAATGTGATGATTGCGTCCTCGATACATAATAAACATATTTTACCCCAAAGGCAGATCCTTCCTGCAATGGCAAAATTGTCAAGAGATATGTTGTAACTCCCATTTCAACTCCCTTTCTCAAAATTCTTCCTTCCACCCCACATTGAATATAACCCACCCACTTGACCTATTGTCAACTCCTTTGAGATTTATGTATCTGTTTAGCCAGAGGAAAAGAGTTTTTAAAGAACTTCCAGTGGGTGTTAGACCATATTCTGGGTTCTAGGCCATCTTATCTCCTCCCAGTCTTGTGGATGGATTTAAAGAACATGTGCAGTACTCAAGGGTAAATGGCAAGAATTTGATTTCTGAAAATCCAGCTGTATGAACTGAAACTTTAAAAGGGATTGAGGGAAGTGGGTGTGGCTCAGTGGATAGAGCCCCCGTTTACCATACGGGAGGCCCGGGTTCGGGTCCCTAGGCCTCCTTGTGAGGGCACGCCGGCCTGAGCGGTGCGGTGGGCTGATGCAGCAACCTCACGGCAGGAAGCGGGTGTGGCGCAATAGATAGAGAACCATATGAGAGGGCCCCCCCACACCCCCCCGCCGGTTCGCTTCCCGGCGCCTCCTTGGGAGGGCAGGCCGGCTCACGCAGCGCCGTGGGCTGATGCAGCAAGACCTCACAGCAAGGGGGAGATAAGCAGACACAGAGAAGACACGCAACGAATGGACACAGCAGCACAAGCAGCAAGGGGGGGATAAATAAATAAACAAATCTTAAAAAAAAAAAATAATAATAATAATAATAATAAAAGGGATTGAATTCCAAGGAGTGGGATAGGGAAAGAAAAGCACATAAAACATTGCTTGCCAATTTATTTAGCATACTTCCTGACAAAATTTTAATAGTAATTTGAAATAGTCAGCAACCAGTAGGAGAGAGAATAACTTTCAACTCTTTCATTCTCAGCTGACACAAGCATTTCTCTTGTATGGCTTTTTTTATTTCTTTTTAACCTCTCTACAGAAGTCATCTTCCTCTGCCCAAGATAATTTTTCAGTTAGTAGTTACTACTTTGTTCTGAGCTGATTGAAACCCAGCTATGGTGGAGAGTAAAATGGGTAGTGTAGAGCTTTTTCCTCTTCAAAGAGATGTGGAGATGTAAGTAGAAATCCCATGCACATCTCATGAAGAAATGTGATTGGTTGCTTGCCCAATTTCTTCCAATAGAAGGAAGGGACTTATCCCCTCTTCTGATATCAAACCTTTAATATTTGGCAGTAAACAAGGCAGTGGAATATAAAATGTTTTACCCTTTCCTCCAGCCCTAGTCTGGGTGATGTGATTCCTCAGAGGGAAATCTGTACTAGTTTCCAAAGGATCAAAATGGAAACTGTTTTCCCCATGAGGCCTCATAGTCCTGTGATGACAGTGGTATGTGGCAGTTCTAAATCCATTCTGAAGGCCCTGGGTCCTCCTGCTCCCCCAGTGCCTCCTGCTGTGTGTTCACCTGGCATGGGGTCTCTCCTGGCCTAGGCAGACAATGGTGCTCAGCACGGCCTCGTTCCCACTCTTCCCTGGTGCTGGCTTATATTCAGAGATTCTTGTTAAGTGCGGACTTGTTGACTTTGTCTACTCCTGGACCTGTGATACTCACTTCTTTAAGTCTGAGTTACAGGCTCTATGTGGGAGCTCCCTGCTCTTTAATGACACAGGTAAAAGCCTCAGGTAAAAGCCTGTGGCCTACATTTGGTTTTTGTTGTTGGTTGTGGTGTTTCGTTTTGTTTTTTATTAGTTTTATTGATATATATTAATAGAGCATCAATCCATCCAAAGTGTGCAATCAATGCCTACATTTGTTTTGCTGTGTCTCCTCTGGATTGGTGATAAGATTAAATGTAGAGAGAAGCTAAAAACCATTTTCTCAGGTTCCTCTTCAGCTTAAAGCTAAATGAACATGAATGTTAGTGACTAGAAATTTAATTTCTTATAATTTGGCCAAAAAAGAAGCCACTCTAGCCAGAAGAAAAAAACAGATATCCAGCTGTCCTTTTCAGAAAGCTGTGTCTCTCTGCCATTCATATCCTGAGATCTAAGACTGGTGGTAGAAGGGCCCCTCCCTTACTATTTTTTTCTCCCAAAAGGTTCTGAATCAAACAGAGGATCACCGTCAGAGGGTCCTGCAGGCAGCTGCGAAGAACATCCGTGTCTGGTTCATCAAGGTGCGGAAGATGAAGGCCATCTACCACACTCTGAACCTGTGCAACATAGATGTGACCCAGAAGTGCCTGATTGCTGAGGTTTGGTGCCCTGTCACCGATCTTGACTCCATCCAGTTTGCACTGAGAAGGGGCACGGTGAGTCCCTCACAGCTAGCGGCCAGAAAGAGAGGTTCCTATCAATAGTAGCATTAATCAACTTCATTTTATGGTATTTTTGCTTCCAGAGTTCTTTAATATACTCATCTTATATCCCCAACAGTACAGTTCACATATAGGCCTAGAGTACTATCCTTATTTTACATACCTGGAAACTGTGGTTCAGGAAGGTTAAATGAATTTGTCATAGACCCGTGATTCTTCAGGGTAGCTCACAACTGGAATCTAGATTTCCTGATCCACTCTGTCTGCCCATTGGACCACTTCTGTAGTGTAACCCATGCACCTCTATGTCCAAGACACTAACATGGGCCTGGAAGGGTACAGAGATGTAAAAAAAACATGTCCTTAACTATCTTACAGTCTATAGAGGCTGACATGCGCAGTACAAGGAAGTCTGTGCTAAGAGGGATGTATGTGTGTGGAGGGAGGGTGCTGGCTTCTCCAACTAAGATGATTGAAAAAGGCTTCAAGAAGTTGGCATTTGATCAAGGCTCTGAAGAATGGGTAGAATGTTGATTGACAACGATGAGAAGAAAACATTGTGGACAGAGGCAGGAAGTACAATATGTTAATACATGGTTGGGCAAAAACAGGAATTCTAATAGCTTAGCCAAAAGAGTAGGAGATAAACCTGGATCAGGTGGCTTAGAACCTAATTGTAAATGGTCTTTCAATAGCAGGTTAGAGCGTCTGAATTTTATTCCACAGGGAGTAGAGGATTATCAAAAGTTATGTAGCAGCAAAAGGACACTATCAGAGCAGTCTTAAAAAGGCAATCCTGTGGATAATATCTAGGCTGGATTGAGGAATGGAAAGAGTCTGTCAGTTAGGAGGTTATTGTAGGCAACTGTAGTTAAGTTTTAAGGACCCCTAGGGTAGGACTTGACAGTGAGAAAAGAAAATAATGATGGATTTGCAAGACATTCTAAAGGAAGAATCAACAGCTATACTGGGTTCCTAGCAAGTTGCAGGAGAATGAATTGGAGGGAAAAAATGTTTCTGAGGCATCGAAGTTGAGTGTTTGGGAGAATAATGGTTCCATTAATGGAACTATAAGTTGAGCAAGAGAAGCATATTGGGAAAGATGGTAAGTTCAGTTTCAGTTACATTGAAGTGCTAGGTGGAAATGTCAAGCAGGCAGTGGGATGGGTTTGTGTTAGAGAGGGCAGAACTAAAGAAACGGAAGTGATGAGAGTGGAAGGTAGTGAGACCTTCAAGAGGAAGATTATAGAGAGGAAATAAGGAAACTAAAGATAGTACCCGGGGACCTGCAATGTGATGGGGTAGGTAGGGCCAGCAGAGAGAGAGAAAAGAAATGGTTCATGAGCAGAAGAGGAACTAAGGAATAAAGATTTTCACTGAAACAAAGAGAAATGTCTCCATTGTCAGAGGCTTGCCTGTGGGAGAAAAGGCCTTTGGATCTGATGAGCCAGTCCAGCCAGACCTTAGGGGATTAGGGAGTTAGTAGTAGGTGGGGAAGAAGGAGAGGCAGAGAATATACTTTGTTTTCTCCGTAAAAGGACGAGAAAACAATAGTAACTCACAAAAATAACTCACAGATGAAGATGTCTCCAGAGAGGATATTCCATGTTTTCTTTGGTTACACATTTTAAAGTTTGATTTTTTTTTTTTTTTTTTCACAGTAAGGATGTTCTTCTTGAGACTTAATTTAAATCTTTCATTTTAAATTTTATACCTAGTCCAACTTTCCCCAAAGACTGGGAAAGATAACCTACAATTGTAATTTTTAGTTAGTTTTATTGTGATATACATTACATAAAAGAAAATACCTGTATTTTATGTGTACAGTTTGATGAATTTTGATAAATATATTCACCTGTGTCACCACAATTAAGAGGCTAGCCTAATTGTGATATATGTGCTCAACGTTTCCTAGGAACACAGTGGTTCTACCGTGCCCTCCATTTTGAACAGAATGCAGACAAATCAGACTCCTCCAACCTATAACAAAACCAATAAGTTTACGTATGGCTTTCAGAACATAGTAGACGCTTATGGAATTGGAACTTACCGAGAGATAAATCCAGGTAAAAAAAGCTCAAATCTTTTCCCTCTAGCAGTTTTTTTTACTTTTTAACACCTCACTTTAAATGCTGTGACATTTAAATGTTTGAATAACTTTAAATGAAATGTTTTCAAGACTTCAGCTCTAGTGTAATTCCTGTAGAAGTGTCCATTTTGACACAGGGAGTGAGGTTTATCGCTGGTAGCACATCTTTAAGAGGTGGGAATGAGCTCATTGAATTGAATTCTTCCATGTGCCCTCACCGCTATAAAAAACAATTGGCCTAACTCTAGCAAACCATTTGCGGGAGCTGCTTTTAAGCAAAATGTTTTTTCGAAGCTATTTGATATTTTAAAATGCCTTCTTTCAGGCTTCTTGGTTCTAGGTGAGATAGAGAAAACAGCAATTTTTGCCCATTTTAAGCACAAGGCAGACTTCTCTGTTTGGAAAGTTAATTATTACTTTGAGAGTCTGAGAATTCATTTTCAGCTGAAGCCCTTTGCAGAACCTGCTTTGCTCCAGGTTAGGGGTTTCTCCTCCCACCTGATAGCTTTATTCAGTTGGGAAATGGTTGTTGTTCAAGAGTAGAAACCCGACCTGGCCCAGGAACAGGGAATTAAAGAACAAATCACACTGTTTGCCAAGGCTAGAAACAAAACCTTCATTTCCCGTGTTCATTGTTTGAAATGACAGCAGTAACTCAAATTCTATCAGAACTGTTCTGTGAGGGTGATTTTTCCCTGATAGTCTATCTGACCAGCAGTTCAGGAATAAGTTGCCTTATATTGATCTTGGAGTATGGAGAAGAATGTGATGTTTTGGAACTTATTGCTGTTTTCTGTACTTATCCTTTTCCTTATTTGTGTTCTTGTTAGCTCCATATACCATCATCACTTTCCCTTTCCTATTTGCTGTGATGTTTGGAGACTTTGGCCATGGCATTTTGATGACGCTTTTTGCTGTGTGGATGGTGCTAAGGGAGAGCCGGATCCTCTCCCAGAAGAATGAGAATGAGGTGATGCCTAAGTTACATCTGCATTGGACTAAAACTTTGTAATTGCTTTAGTATTCATTGTAAAAATTATCTGAAAGTCTTTTATCCATGAATTTATCAAAAGGAAATAGTGACATGTTCATTTTAACACTAAAGAGGCCATGTGCTATGAAAGGGAATTTCTTGTTAGCATTGTGTTTTGTTCTTTACTTCTAGGACTCTGATACAGGATGGGGTAAAGTGGTATGAGAGGAAAGAGCTAGTATATTCTAAATAGCATTGTCACAACACACATTGCTGTCAGTACATTCTTATTGACTTCTTTCTTCATTACCAGATGTTTAGCACTGTGTTCAGTGGTCGATACATTATTCTATTGATGGGTGTGTTCTCCATCTACACTGGCCTCATCTACAATGACTGCTTTTCCAAGTCTCTCAATATCTTCGGGTCATCCTGGAGCGTCCGGCCAATGTTCACTATAAGTAATTGGACGTAAGTTGCAGAAGCAGCTAAAAGTCAAAGCTTGTTCTTTTCATGTTCAGCTATGATTTTCAAGACAAGCAATAAACTAGAACTGCTTTAGGAAGTGGTTGACAATGTCTCTCTCAGGAGAATGCAGAGTCTCCTCTTATTTACACCCTAACCTGTGAAGTGCTTTGTGACCTGATCAGCAGTGTCAAGGAATTGAGACTATGAATTAGGCACATTAATTCTTTTTGTAACTTTAAAACAGATTCCCAGAATTCCCTATTTGGGTGTGTATGTGTATTTAATTTTTCTTTTTGTCATCTCTGATCCCTTGTCATTCTCATTCTCAGCTGCTAGTCCCTCCTTTCTTATTGAAGAGACAGAATAACTGTGTTTGAGAAAAAAGATAAATATAATTTCATTGGGGGTCAGGTTCTAGACCCCATTAATTTCCCTCTCAATCAAAAATAAATGACTTGGGGGGAGTGCATGTGGCTCAGTGGTTGAGCGCCTGCTTCTTATGTACGAGGTCCTGGGTTCAATCCCTGGTACCTCCTAAAAAATAAACAAATAAAAATAAATTGGGAAGCAGATGTGGCTCAATCGATAGGGCTCCTGTCTACCATATGGGAGGCCCCGGGTTTGATTCCTGGGGCCTCCTGGTGAAGGCAAGCCAGCCCGCGCGGCGCGGTGAGCTGACGCAGCAAGACAACACAACAAAGGGAGACAAGCAGACACAGAAAAATGCAAAAGCAAATGGACACAGCGAGCACAAGCAGCAAGGGGGGGAATAAATAAATAAATAAATAAATAAATTACTTGGGGAGCAGGTGTAGCTCAGTGGTTGAGCACCTGCTTTCCATGTATGAAGTCCTGGGTTCAATCCCTAGTACTACCTAAAATAAATAAATAACTAAATAAATAACTGACTTAATGTTCTTAGGAAATGTACGTGAAAGTGTTGTGTGTTCAAGGAGCATGATGATGTATACAACTTACTCTCAGATATTTAATAGATGGATGAATGAATGGATGGATGGATAGATGAGGGAGGGGGGCAGGACAAATGTTGCAAAATCCCCAGTGCCACCTAAAAACAAACGAAAAAAACAATTCTCATTGTGGAGTGGATGTAGCTCAGTGGTTGAGCGCCTGTTTCCCATTTATGAGGTCCTGGGTTCAGTCCCTAGTACTTCCTAAAAAAGAAAAAGTTGGTGCATCTAGGTATCTGGGTGGGGCATATATTGGAGTTCTCTGTATGGAGTTGGTATTATTTTTGCAACTGTCGTATAAGTTTGAAATTATTTCTAAATAAAATAAATGTGACTTTTCTCCTAACATCATAGGGAAGAGACTCTTCGGGGGAACCCTGTTCTGCAGCTGAACCCAGCCATCCGTGGAGTTTTTGGTGGACCATACCCTTTTGGCATTGATCCGGTAAGTGTACTTCTTCCCTATATGTCTAGCCCCATATTTACTAACTGTAACCCTGAAGCAAGAGAATTAAAGTGAAAATTAATAGTCATTTGGTTTTAGCTTACATATTTTTGGAAAACCTTAGTATACATGTCCTGAGCAAATAAAAGCCATAAGGAACCCACGTGTCCTGGGGAGCCAAATATTTTTTCCTGTACTGCATATTTCTGAGGTGGCTAATAATATTGATTGCTATAGGTGAGGAGGAATGTGTGTGAAAGCATAGAGATGAAATGTCAGAGTTAATTATTTTAATTATTATAGTAGCTAATGTTTCTTAAATGCTTATTATTTGCCATGCACTGTGCTGAGCCCTTGGCATATCTGACTAACCCTCAGATAACTCTAGCAGTAGAATTAGATAAGGAAACTGAGGTGTGGAGAGATTTAATAACATGTCAGAGGAGGCGATCCAAGGTGGCATCAGAGTAGCTCAGGAAGGGTGCAGCTGTCTTGCAAAATAGAGGAGAAGGCGTAAAAGTAGTCTGAGGGAGCTGCTTTGGGGACCCCTGCAGGCCAGGAAAGTGCCGTACGCATCATCCATGAGGGACTGGGGACACAGAGACAGAGAGGCCAAGCGGGAAACCATGAGTTGATAGTCCTGCACTGAGATCACCACCCATTCCCCACCCCACCCCCAACCCCCCAAGCCTCCATAAAAGGAGCAGCTAACAGACAGGGGAAGGACAGATTCCTCTCAGGGAAAAGGAAGGTTCAGTGGAGGGCTACTGTGGTTTCTCTTCGGTGAATGTAACTTCCATAAGCTCAGAAAAGGTAGTGGAAATGGAAGGATTCATCTCCGTGGAAGAGTTTGCCAAGGAGCACTATTTGCTGGCCAGCCAGCAAAGTGAAGGAAGACAGATTAGTCTCTCCTGATTCTTTGCCAAGCATGGTAGACCTGATCAGGCCTCATTAGCGGCTCCCTTCCACAGTTTTGACTACTTAAACAGGGCAATATTTAAGTTTCAGAAAAAATTAAACTAAAAATCAAAGAAGAGCTGTGAAATAAAACCACTAGGCAAGAAGGAGAAATTGATCAACAGGGCAAAATCATCAATATAAGCAGATGCCTAGGTATCAACAAAAGATAATAACCCACAGTAAGAAACAGGCAGATATGGCCCACTCAAAGGAACAAGCCAAGAATCTAGGTGAGACTCAGGATTTAAGACACCTAATAAATGATGTTCAAACAAGCCTCCTTAATTAATTTAAGAATATGAAGGAAAATATAACTAAAGAGATAAAAGAAATAAAGGATATTAAGGTGATACTGTGTGAGCATAAAGAACAATTTGACTATGAACCAAATATATTGTGTAACATATTGTTTGATTCAAAAAAAAATTTATAGGTATCCAGTACATTTAATTGAGAAATGTATATATTTATTCATCTGTTTACTTTTTAGTTTTTAATTGTTTGTATTTTCAATTATTAAATGTACAAAATAAAGTGAAAAAAAAAAAAAAAGAACAATTTGAAAGCCTGCAAAAGAAAAAGTAACAGCTTATGGGAATGAAAGACACAATAGATGAGATTAAAAATACATTAGAGGGGAATCGAATGTGCCTCAGCCACATGGGAGGTCCCAGGTTTGGGTCCCGGTGCCTCCTAAAGAAGACGAGCAGACATCACACCCACCACAACAAGCAACAGTGGAGCAGGTGTAGCTCAGTAGTTGAGTGCATGCTTTGCATGTATGAGGTCCTGGTTCAATCCCTGGTAGCTCCTTTAAAAAAAAAAAGGACAACATACCCCAATCAGAATAAATCCTAATAGACCTACTCCAACACATCTCTATTCAGATTGTCAAAGACGAAAGATAAAGAGCCTTAATAAGGCTAAGTGCCGATCTCTCAGAAACCATGGAGGCAAGAAGGCAGTGGTTCAATATATTTAAGATACGGAGAGAAAAACTGCCAGCCAAGAATTCTTTATCCAACAAAACTATCCTTCAGAAATGAAAGCGAGTTTAAAGTCTTTACAGACAAAATAAGTAAAAAAATAAAAAAAAGACAAAACAACAACAAAAAGTAATAAAGTCTTTACAGACAAACAAAAACTGAGAGAGTATGTTTCCAAGAGACCGAATCTGTAAGAGATATTAAAGGGTGTGTTACAGCCTGATAGGAAAAGACAAGGGAGAGAGCCCTGGAGAAGAGTATAGAAATGAAGAACATAAGTAAGAGAAATTGAAAGCTTTAAAAGACAGACAATAGTAAGATATGACAACAGAAAGCCAAGGGATAAAATGGACGAAGTAAGTAACACCTTTATCATAGTAACACTGAATATTAATGGATTGAACTTCCTAATTAAAAGACATAGACTGATAGAATGGATAAAAAAACTTGAGCCATATATTTGGTGTCTACAAGAGACTCATCTTAGATGCAAGGACACAATCAGGCTGAAAGTGAAAGGTTGGAAAAAGATATACCATGTGTATTAGTCAGCCAAAGGGGTGTTAATGTAAAATACCAAAAATGGGTTGGTCTTTATAAAGGGTATTTATTTGGGGTAGAAGTCCACAGATACCAGGCCATAAAGTGTTATGTTCCTTCTCTCACCACAGTCCATTGCCACGTGTTAGAGCAAGACAGCTGCCAGCGTTTGCCAGGGTTCAGGCTTCTGGGGTTCCTCTCTACCCGGGCCTGCGTTTCTCTCCGGGCTTAGCGCCTGTTTCCTCCACAAGGTCAGTTGTAGACGATCAGGCGAACAGCTTGCTTCACTTCTCCTGGGGCCTTCTTTCCAACATCAAAACTGCTTCTCAAAAGACTGCTTCTCAAAACTGTTCTTTGCCTTGCCTTTTATATTTGATTCCCCACCCACCAAGAGGTGGGGCTCAATGCCTTACTGACGTGGCCCAGTCAACGCCCTAATCATAACGTAATCATGCCCAGATTAACAGATCAGTTTACAAGCATGATCCAATTATATTTTTGGAATTCATAATTACATCAAACTGCCCAACTGTAACACTCCACCCTCTGAATTCCAAAAATACATTACAATATTCAAAAAACCTTCAATCAGTAACAATTCAAGTACAAAATCATATCATAATCAGTTTAAAGAAATACAGTTCATCTTGAGGCAAAATCCATCTGCTATAGACCTCTGAAACTTACAGAACCATTTAACTGCTTCCAATACACAAAAGGAAAGACAAAGGATAAACATTTTCAATATCATAAGGAGAAATTGGGATGTTAAACATGAGTCATGGATCCTTTACAGTTCAGTAAACCTGCAGGGCATCCTTCATTGGATTTCAAAATCTGAGAGTCATTCTTAAGATGATGGTTTCTTCTCCTTGGGGCCACATGGGAACCCACCCTTTCCACAGGCTTGCCCAAGGGCCATTTTCTTGGTTCCACCCTCATCAAGCATCTGGGTGTCGACCAAGCTCCAGACCTCACTCTCCAAGAGTGTTGGGGTGATTACGACACCTTATCCAATCTTTGGGTTAGAGTCTTAGCCCCCCTAGTACAGTGAGGTGAAGACAACATTCCCTCTAAACTTTGGCATACAGGTTCAACTCTCTCAGAGCAACAAGTTGACCACCTGGCCTTCCCTAACCTTTGGCATACGGGTTCAACCCTCTCAGAGCAATGGGTTGACCACCTGGCCTTCTCTAATCCATGGGGGACAGGTAACACCCCTCTCAGACCTATGGGGTGTTGACCTTAACCACCCTAATCTTTGAGGAATGTGCTCCACCCTCACTGCATCCTGGGGTGGCAAAACTCTCCCAGAACATCGGGTGGGGACATCCACCCTCTTCAACTGCTGGGGAAAACTCACCCTCTCTGCACCATGGGGCATCAAAACTTTCTCAACATCGGGTAGGAACATCCACCCTCTTCAACTGCAGCGGCAAATTCACCCTCTCTCTACACATGGGTGGGGCTCCTCTCTTGGCCCAAGGAGATGTCTTAAGTCCAGATCTCTGCTTCCACGGTTTTCTTCTTAAAGCTGATTCTCCCTCAATCTCTCCTTTCCATGTTCTCTTTTGTCCAAGCTGACAGTGGTTTTGTTCATACAGCTCTCTCAAAAACTTTGTTGGTTTAGCATGCAGGAAGCAGGGGTCCAAGCCATCAGACAGTAAGACTTTCCATAAGTCTTTCCTAGATAACTGCATCTTCAATTCTGATTTATAAGTTCCAAGTTTAGTAAAGTCTTCAAATGGGGCATTTTCATCTGTGAATTTGATTTCCAGAAACTTGGAAGTTCCAGAATCAGTTTCTGTTTTATTTGTGCCCAAAAGTTCAGTCCTTAGTGTATTTCACTCATCTAGTATTTTGCTATAAGCTGCAAGGAGAAGCCAAGCCACGTTCTCCAAGTTTACCTTGGAAAGTTCTTCAGCTAAATGCTCCAGTTCGCCATTTTCAAATTCTGTCTTCCATATAACACCAGGAGTTAATCTTGCTACGTTCTCTGCAATTTTAAAACATGGATCACCTTTCCTCCAGTTTCCAATAAGAGTTTCATCATTTACTTCTAAGGCATCATAGAAAGTTTCTTTAGTGTCCATGTTACTATCAACAGTCTCTTCAAAGTGATCTAGGACTTTTCCATCAAGCATTTCACAATTCCTCCAAAAAATGCCCCTTACCCATTTATAAAACCGTTCTAACATTTTGGTAATTACAAAAGCACTTCCCCACTCCTCGGTACCAAATTCTGTATTAGTCAGCCAAAGGGGTGCTAATGTGAAATACCAAAAATGGGTTGGTCTTTACAAAGGATATTTATTTGGGGTAGAAGTCCACAGATACCAGGCCATAAAGTGTTACGTTCCTTCTCTCACCACAGTCCATTGCCACGTGTTAGAGCAAGACAGCTGCCAGCGTTTGCCAGGGTTCAGGCTTCTGGGGTTCCTCTCTACCCGGGCCTGCGTTTCTCTCCGGGCTTAGCGCCTGTTTCCTCCGCAAGGTCAGCTGTAGACGATCAGGCGAACGGCTTGCTTCTCTTCTCCTGGGGCCTTCTTTCCAACATCAAAACTGCTTCTCAAAAGACTGCTTCTCAAAACTGTTCTTTGCCTTGCCTTTTATATTTGATTCCCCACCCACCAAGAGGTGGGGGTCAATGCCTTACTGACATGGCCCAGTCAACGCCCTAATCATAATGTAATCATGCCCAGATTAACAGATCAGTTTACAAGCATGATCCAATTATATTTTTGGAATTCATAATTACATCAAACTGCCCAACTGTAACACCATGCTAATAGCAATCAAAAAAGAGCAGGTGTAGGAAGTGGATATGGCTCAAGCAGTTGGGCACCCGCCTACCACATGGGAGGTCCTGGGTTCAGTTCCCGGTGCTTCTTAAAGAAGACGAGCAAGACGGCGAGCTGACACAACAAGATGATGCAACGAAGAGACACAACGAGGAAACACAATGAGAGACATAACAAGCAGGAGTGGAGGTGGCTCAAGACATTGGGCTCCTCCCTCCCACATGGGAGGTACCGGGTTTAGTTTCTGGTGCCTCCTAAAAAGAAGATGAGCATACGTTGAATGGACAGAGAGAGCAGACAGCAAGTGCAAAAAAATGGGGCGGCGGGGAATAAATAAGTAAATATTTCAAAAAAATGAGCAGGTGTAGCAATCCTAATATCAGAGAAAATAGATTTTAAATGAAAAACTGTTATAAGAGATGAAGTAAGTTACTATATTCGTAAAAGGGACAATTCACCAAGAAGAAATAAAAATAACAAATATTTTTGCTCCTAAAATACATGAGACACACACTGGCAAAACTGAAGGGAGAAATAAATATCTCTACAATAATAGTTGGAGACTTCAATACTCCACTCTCAACATTAGATAGAACATCTGGACAGAGGATAAATAAGGAAACTGAGAGCTTGAATAATATGATAAATGAACTAGATCTAATAGACATTTATAGAGCATTACACCCCAAAAAAGCAGAATATAAATTCTTCTGAAATGCTCATGGATCTTTCTCTAGGATAGTCCATATGTTGGGGCATAAGTCAGATCTCAATAAATTTAGAACATTGAAATCATGCAAAACACTTTCTCTGATCATAATGGAATTAAGTTGGAAATTAATAACAGGTGGAAAAAAGGAAAATCCACAAATATATGGAGATTAAACAACACACTCTTAAATAATCAGTGGGTTAAAGAAGAAATTACAAGAGAAATCAGTAAATACCTCAAGACAAATGAAAACGAGAATACAAAATACCAAAACTTATGAGGTATGGCAAAGGCAGTGCTGAGAGGGAAATTTATAGCCCTCAATGCTTATGTTAAAAAAGAAGAAAGAACTAAAATCAAAGACCTAACTGCACACCTAGAGGAATTAGAAAAAGAACAGCTGATCAATTCCAAAACACATGGAAAGAAAAATAATTAAGATTAGGGGAGAAATAAATGAAATGGAGAAAAAAAATAGAGAAAATCAACAGAACTTAAAGTTGGTTCCTTGAGAAGATCAACAAAATCGATAAAACTTTAGCTAGATTAACAAAGAAATAAAAGAAGATGCAAATAAATAAAATCAGAAATGAGAAGGATGGTATTGCCACTGACCCAGCAGAAATAAGAGATCATAAGAGGATACTATGAACAACTGTATGCCAACAAACTAGACAATGTGGATGAAATGGACAAATTTCTGGAAACACATGAACAAACCACACTGACCCTAGAAGAAATATAAGACCTCAGCAAAACAATCACAAATAAGAGGATTGAATCAGTCATCAAAAACCTCCCCAAAATGAAAAGTCAGGGACCAGATGGCTTCACAGGTGAATTCTACCAATCATGTAAAGAAGATCTAATATCAATCTTGCTCAAACTCTTCCAAAGGGAAGCGGGTGTGGCTCAATCGATAGAGCTCCCATTTACCATATGGGAGGCCCCGGGTTCGCTTCCCGGGACCTCCTTGTGAGGGCAGGCCGGCCCGCGCGGCACGGTGGGCTGATGCAGCAAGACCTCACAGCAGGAAGCGGGTGTGGCTCAATGGATAGAGCCCCCGTTTACCATGTGGGAGGCCCCGGGTTCGCTTCCCGGGGCCTCCTTGTGAGGGCAGGCCGGCCCGCGCGGCGCGGTGGGCTGATGCAGCAGGACCTCACAGCAAGGGGGAGATAAGCAGACACAGAAAAAACACACAGCGAATGGACACAGCAAGCACAAGCAGCAAGGGGGGGATAAATAAATAAATAAATC
>JAQZBX010058644.1:0-17697 GCA_029593785.1 Cabassous unicinctus
CCCTTTCTCTGAGATGATTGTGCACCTTTATCATGTCTCTATCCCAGCACTTAATCCATAAAATTGACCTTTTCACCCTAATCTTACACTAGATTATAAAACTTTTGAGGACAAAAATCGCTTAATGTATATATAAATAATTTTTATCAATTTTGTAAATTGTGAATTCTATATCCATTCTTTAAAATTTATATAGTACCTACCACATGTCAAGCATGTTTAAAGGGATGAAGGTTCAGGAGTGAATAAGAGAGACAAAAGGGAAGACAGACAATAGACAAAATATGTTAGTTGTTCCTAATTGCTGCTGAAAAAAAGAAAGGTAAAACAGACAGGAATGCTGGGATCAGTTGCTATTTTATTTAAAGAGTTCCTGAAAGTTCCTTCTGATAAAGTAACATTGTAGCAGAGACTGGAAGAAGTGAGGGGTGGAGGGAAGGAGCAGTGGCTTACTGGAGCTAAGAGCTTCCTAGTCAGATGGAACATCAAGTGCAAAGGTCTGGAGATGGAACGCATTATGTGGCATTATTTAGGAAAGAGCATGGAGGCAATTATTGCCAAAAAGCAGTGAGCAAATGAGAGGTTATGGGAGATGGAGTTGGAGAGGTAGCTGGGAGGTGAAAAGGCTTTAACTCCAATAAAGTAGGGGACGGATTGAAGGATTTTGGGGAGAGGACCAAAGGGATCTCCTGATGCTGTGTTTGGAGAATATATGGTAGATGGACATATGTGGAAGAAGGGAGGTCCGGTAAGATTTTGGCAAGTAGATTCAGGTTGACAGCTGTGAAATGGTAAAACGTGGTCAGATTCTGGAATATGTTTTGAAGGCAGAGCTGACAAGATTCGCTGATGGACTGATGTGATGTATAAGAACACGTGAACCTTGCTTCCAGGGAGAGAAACGTGTAATCTTGCACTAGTGACTTAATGACAATAGTCAATATCCACTTTAATTTTGGTCTTGCTAGGGCACTTAGCTTTTCAGTGGGTTGATGTACTAAGAGTTAGATAGTGGTGGCAGTGACCGGCCACTCTACCTTTACAAATCACAAAGTCACAGAGTAGCAACTAGGATGCAATATCTATGTCATGGAGGTAGGAAGTGATTGCTGACAGACAGATTGACACATGGCTGGAATGAAAGCAAAGAAGACAGCCAAATTCATAGAAGTTAGAGAATGTGGTAGTGAATAATGGATTTAGAAGTAGCAATTACACAAGTGGCTAGAAAAAATATTCTTATAGAGGAAATGAAGATTCACAAATATAAAAAGTTATTTATAACAAATTAGTGGTTAATAAGAGCATGAGCTCTGAAGTTAGAACTCCAGAGTTGAATGTGGTTGTAAAACCATTTACAAGTTGGTTCATGCTGATCAAGTAATTTAATTTCTCTAAGTCTCAGTTTCCTTATTTGTAAAATGGCCATAAAAACAGTATGTGATTCTTATGGTTGTGAGGACTAAAAGAAATGATAATACTTTTTAAGCTTGCTTCAAGCATGTAAACATTTAATAATTCTTACCTACTCTACATATGAAGGAGACTACCTTCCCCTGATAGGATGAGGCAAGAGAGGGAAGGATAGGGAAAGATTCTGGCAGGAATAGACTATCAGAGATTTACATTTATGCCAGAAAGTCCATGTGCTCCAAGCTTAAAACAATCCTTAGAGAAAACACTTTTCCTCCTGGGAACCTCTTAAGTGAGGCGATAAGAGATCATAAATATCTGCCTTACTGCTGTTTCCAAAGGAACTGTTATTTCGTCTTAGTTCTAAAAAATCCTGATGAAGTGGAAGGTCACTTGAGAAACAGTGACCATTTTTATTTTAAGATGCTTAAAAGCCTAAGGGGAAAATTTGGTCATAATTGTAGATATTAAACTTCAGGGTGGCAGGTTAAAAAAGTATACAGATTGGATAGAATCTCATGATCATAGACTATAAAGGGTGAGGGATAAGAGTCTATAAAATATAGATTTCCAACAATGTAAACATAATTATCCCAATGAGGAAGAAAATTAGAGAGTGTACTAAATAATTGCTGCACAAGGAACTCTGAGCTCAGTTATGATAAGGACATATAGCTAACTTGCAAAGCAGAAAAAAATCAAGGATGATACTGGGAAGCATGATAATTATTCTGGCTGATCAAATTAAGAGAGAAAATGACCTAGGGTGGCTGGGAAAATGTACCTATGGAAACATGATGAAATTTAGTAGGAAACCTCATGAAATAGAAATATGATAAAAATATATTGTACATAATACACTTTTTATATATAGAGAGAGAATATATGTGACTTATATAGATATACAGTATAAATGTATAAATAATATACAGTCTTGCACTTAGCATAATAAATTCAATTGGACAAGTATAGAACCAGGCCTGGCTTAATAGAAATCCATCTGAGAAAGACCAAAGGGGTTAAGCTGGTAGTAAGCTCTCTTCATGCCAATGGTTTGTGGCAGCTGTTCAAAAAGTGAATGTAAACTCAGGATGCATTAATAGAAGCACAGCAGGAAAGGTTCCAGCCCTTCATCAATTAGGAAAACATGGGGAGTATTAGGCTCAATTCTGGAAAAACATTGATGTTTTCTGTGTCAATTAGGAAAAAAAAAAAGAGTATTGGGTTCAATTCTGGAAAGACATAGGGAAAAATTAGTTCTCCAGAGCAAGGTGAACAGAATGATAAAGTATTCAGAAATCATGTCAGATGGAATTGGTTGAAAGATTAGACAAATTGGGCTAGAAAAAGCAAGATTTATAAAGTTCACAAGTGCTGTCTTCAAATATTTGAAGGATTATGGTGTGGTATAGAAGAAGGATTAGGCTTACTTTGTATAAGTTTAATGTGTGGAAAAGCACCAGTGGGCAGTGTTATAAGATTATATCCAGCATTATAAGGCAGCAGATTTTTACTCAGAAAGATCCTTGTATCATTGCAACTGTTCCCAGGGAAAGGGACTGCTGGTGATGTAGGGAATGCTTTCACTGGTAGTGTTCTGAAAAAGACTGGATGGTCATATAAAATTTACTTTATCTCATTTGTGTCTCACAATAATCATGACATAGCAAAGATATTTTATTTTTATTTTACAGATAAGGAAATCAAGGCCCAGAGAGGTAAATTGGCTAGGATATATTCTCATAATTAACTTTCTCCCCAGTGGACAAAGGATTTGAAGGACAAATATAAAATGAAATCTAAATTCCAGGGACAAGATCATGAAAAAGACAAGATTCAGGTCACTGACACTCACTGTGAGGGAAGGTTATAAGATTTCAAACAATGGGTGAGGATTGTGCAAAGATGGTGGGGTAGGGAGTGCCAGTATTCAGTCCTTCTGCCAGAATAAATATTAAACAGGAAGGAACTGTCTGGAACAACTATTTTGAAACACCAGAGGCTGGAAGAACACTGTGTAGCATCTGGGGAAGAGTGGGAGAAAGAGGCTGATAAATTATGGTAAAGGACAGTAAATTGCTCTCTTGGTGCAGCTGCTACTGGTACATATCCCCTACTCTCACAGCAGGCCACTGTGAGGTCCAGCCCCTGGCTAGCTCACTAGTGACAGAAAGGGACATAAAAATCCTCTTCCTCAAGACCAGGGATGGGCACAGCTCATCACTGATCATGGCTTTTGATTAGCAACTTCAGATCACTGAGGGTCCGGATCTAGGGAAGCCATTGTTTCAACCTACCCCAGACAAAGGTCATGGTGGAGGAGACTTAAAGATGCTACACTTCCTCAGGACTGTGGGGGACAGTTAGTTGAAGGGCTGCATTTGCTGGGCAGGCGAAGAATTGGGGAGCAAGGGAAGAAGATCTTGGTGCCCTTCCTGATCCCCTCCCCAGAGTATTTTGGAGTTGTTCTGTGCCTACTTCCTGGTTTCCTGGCTCTGTTTCAGCTGGGAAATACTGACTTGGAAAAGTCATCTCCAGCATAATCCTCCTTCCAGAATTTTCATTCCAGGCAAAAGCAGCTTGAGACAATGAAAGTGGTGTAAGAAACTATAGAGAGAGACAATCTGGGGGAAAGGCTTCCTGGCTTCAAACACCAGGGAGAGGGAGTCTGTCTCCTGGGAAACAGAGGAGACAACCAAACTCATGTAAACAGGGGAACTCTAAAACAAAGAGCAAGCAAAAGTCCAGGACAAGACACAGGCCCAAAACAGGGAAACCCTACACACTGCATTTGCCTTGGGCATACATTCCTGATAAGAGGGCTGAAGCTCAAGAAAATCTGTCTTATCACCAGCTGGGTACAAAATTAAGAAACAGACATCTCAGGAAATAAATCCCAGAGTAAACATTTAAAAATATTAAAATGAGTGTGCAATGTACAGTGTTTGTATAAGACAAACAAAGAAACAAGAAATGATGGCTCATCCAAAGGAAGAGGATAAAAATCCAGAAAACACCAACAAATGAGACCAAAATGTGGACAAACTAAACAAAGACTTTGAAAAAAAAGATCTTAAAAATACTCAAGGAGATAAACAAAAATACAGAGAAAGAACTAAAGAATATGAGGAAAACAATGAAAGAGTAATATAAGAATATTAATAAGGACTTAGAAATTTTAAAAATGAACCAAACAGAACTACTGGAGTTGAAGTCCACAATAACTGAAATGAAAAATTCCCCAGAGGGTTTCAAGAGCAGATTGGAACTAGCAGAAGAAAGAATCAGCGAACTCGAAGACAAGACACTAGAAATGAGTCAGGCTGAGGAGCAGAAAGAAAAAAGAATTATAAAAAGCAAAAATAGCCTAAGACACCTCTGAGATACCATGAAGTGTACAAATATGTGCATTATCAGAGTCTCAGAAGGAGAAGAAAGAGAGAAAGGGAAAGAAGTAATAGTCAAAGAAATAATGACAGGGACCTTCCAAAACTTAGCATAAAACTTTGTGAATGTAATTAACAGTACTGAAATATATATATGAATGTGATTAAATGGGGAAATTTTAGATTGTGTACATATTAATAGAATGAAATTTAAAAAAAAATCCTTGGAAATGAAACTGCCAGTTACCAACCCCCTTGAAACTGTCACTTACTAACCGCTTTTCAGAGTAACCCTCCCTTACTGGTTTGTAGAATTTCCTAGAAGTTTCTAGTCCCCTTTCATTCAAAGGCCTACCTCCTCATGTTTATTCATAGGAGGCTTGCTGCCTCATGAGATAAGTTACTATTTCTTCTCCCCTTGTGGTACCTGCTAAAATCAGCTCCAACTGGTTCTAGTCACTAAGCATGCTAAGGCCCCATTTTAAGACCAAGCTTGTCTTACAACTGAGTATGCTCCACTTAATCCTGCCCTTTCCAAACTGGATTGGCCCATGTCACCCATTCCCATCCTTAATAACATCCCATAGCCATTTTCCTCTAAAGTGGATTGGCCCATGTCATCTCACCCCATCCTTAGCCACTCCCTTAAGTCCACCTTCCCAGATGGTATAAAACCTCACTGCCCATCTTGTTTGGGAAGAGTGATCTGAGGCTTGTGTCTATCTCCTTGCTAGTTGAATATGCAATAAACTCTTTCTTTTCTTGAAATCTGGGGACTCAGTATTGGCTTCTGTGTGCATTGGCAAATGAAGCCACTTGGTAGTAACAATTTGGCAACCATGAAGGGATCAGTCATAGAAACCCCTGCCTGAGGCTCCACAGCTCCTGCAGGATGGAGTTTTCCAGTCATTGACCCTGAGCAATGACTTAGACCATTTACTCTCAGAGGCCTGAGGACTGGAACTCCCTTCTTTTCCAGCCGGTGTCATCAGCCCTTTGGTGCAGTTTAATTTCAAGAAAAGAAATAGTTTGGTAACCAGATGTCTTCTGGGTGAGTAATACTGTTAAGGTGTCTACTCTTATGTGAAAACTGTCTGGTCTCTGGTCGTGGGTTGGAGTCCCACTCCGGTTACTGGATTAGGTAACCTTAGCCCAGTCTGGATACCTATTAGGATTTTTGTTGTTGTTGTTGTTTGTTCTTTTTTATTTTTTAAAAGATACTTAGATTACATAAATGTTACAAAAAAAATATAGGGATTCCCATATGCCCCACTCCCCACACCTCCCATACCCTCCCACATAAACATCCTTCATTTGTGTGGCACCTTCACTGCAAGTGATAAACACATCCTGGGGCTTTGCCATTAAGCATGGACCACAGTTCACATTGTAGTCTACACTTTCTCCCACACAGTTCTGAATGTTTTTCTACTAGGATTTTGGATTCGAGTTCCACCTTAGTCCAATCTTGTTATCCTGGGTACAGGTCCCAGGCATGAGAGTCAGTTGCAGAAGTGCTCCCACTCTTGTTGTATGTTCGTGTCTCACTCTGGTCTCTCTCCTATTGGTATACCAGTTGTAATATCTTTTGTTAGTGCAATGTATCTAACTCCCTTTTCTCAGAGCATGTCCACGCCATAACTAAGAATCAAGCCATTGCTGCTGCACCAATTTCCTAATTTGGTCTTTTTGAATTGTTGCTTTAATTTTGTAAACATATTGTAGTCACTGCCAAAAAGGTATAACCATGAGAAATGTTAATAGTACTTTTGACTATAATTCTTCAAAATGTATTTTGGATAATTGGTCTATGTTGAGCTATGAATCGATGAGAAAGAAAAAAATGAATTTTTTTTTTTCTGTAACACAGCCTGGCCCCAATACAAATTAGAACCTGGAGGACAATGCCCAGAAAATAGATCTGTATGTTTAATTAGGTTTTTCTTATAAAAGAGAAGAGTTTTCATAGAATGAAATTCAAATGTTTAAAAAATTTAGGTGCATTATCAAGCCTTCAGGGATTGTCTGGAGCTCCTGGCCCTGACTGTTCTAGCCTGCTAGGTGCCAGGGCTTGTGTGCTGGTACTTATGGCTGTGTGGACAGACTGGGCATTGGAGGGGAGATAGCCTAGAGCTTCCCCAAACAGCAACCACCACCCCCACCACCCCTCCATGCTCTTTGCCCTCTAGGAAAGCAAAGTGCCTTTTAATGTGATTGTTAAGGCTGTCCAGGGAAGTGGCAAAGAATTTTACAATTGTCTATGTCACATATTTAGGTAAAATAGATCTGATAATTGGAAATAATTAGAAATGGGGGCATACAGGCTCTAATAGACACTAGGTCACCTTATTTATCTTTAATCCCTTGCCCTCATTAACCCTCCTCTTGGAATACAGAAACCATTCAAATAGTTGGTGTACGAACTGAGGCAATTAGGGCAGCTATGGGGGAGGCATAGGTTTGGTGTGGAGTTCTTTCTACTAATCCTGAGGGATTAGTAGAAGGTGATAAGCACAAAGAAAATATTGCAAAATGAGCCATATTTTACATAATTTGTCCTGTAAAATGGTTTCTTTACTTACTGTGGAGCTCCAAGGGAAATCCCCAATTTGGAATTATTTTTCCTCTAATAATAATTTTGTGACAGTAGCCATAGTAGCAAGGGGGTAATTGAATACAATTGCCGAATTTCAAAACGTCCAGTCGGTAAAGAAAAATGTCTTTGAGAGTTATAAAAGAGTTTTTGTGGATTATGCTAAGGCAAATTAAACAATGGTAGTATACTTCCCATTGCCCGATAGTTGGTATGCTTTTGAGGTTGGTTGTCCGTAATTTTGAAATGTTATGAAAACAAAGAGGGCTTTAACCTGCAAAGGAAGGAAAAGAATAGAAAAACATGGGCTGCTTTTATACTAATGCAATTACATCATAATTTAGTCATAATAACAAACCAGATCTTCCTATTTGTCTCCAGAAAACTGTTTCAGAAATTATTCATAATATATCTCATTGTAATACTCATAAAATGGTAAATTGAGAAAAATAAAATCTCTGAAAACCATCCCCTAAAACAGCTATGACTTCTGAGCTATTGGTGTTAAGTACAATAAAAACCTAAAATTTTATTTTAGTTAGGTTATGTTCTCCCTAAATTTATATAGATTTACTAATAAAATAAGCTAACATATGTATTATATCTTTAAAATGATGTAAAATATAAATCTGTGCTTAACACAATTGAATTACTACTTTGACAAACTATATTTTAAGAATTATGTTATGTAGGGTGTTTGAAGACAATTTTAAGACCTTTTTGATAACTTAAGGTATATAAAGTATGCAGGATGCGCTTTGTTAAGGAAAGAGGGTGTAGTTTAGTCCTAAAGTAAAATGACTGGTTTACCCAAAATGAGAAACAGGCATGTATAGCTCAAAACCTAAATGAATATAGAAAGTTACAGAAAGTTTGTGGAAGTGAATTTTATTTCTTGCAGTCAATGCTGGCTAATATTTGATAGGCTTAAATACAATTTTTAAGAGATTTCATATAAAGTAGTAAATCATGCTGAAACTGGAGTTTGGTTTTATCTCTGTTAAAATGATGAGGTTTTCTTGGATTACTAGACTGCTCTTGGTGAGAAATTACAAAAGTGTTTTTTTTCCATCTGGTATCCTGCATAGAAGACAAAAATTCTATGTCATATCAGAATAATATTCCTGTTGATGTTTATATTGACCTTATCATTCTTTATTGTTTTAGAAAACAAATCTGTGCACTTTTAAAAGAACTAAGTCTGTTCCCTAACCTTGATTAAATAAGGAATCAAATGTTGTTTCACAGTGACCTACTTTCTTGTTAAACATAATATTCAAACATGATGACTTTTTGACATCCTGTCTTCTCAAGGGCATACTGTAAAGAATGTTTTGCTATATATTTTCTAGTGGGCCCCTGGAAAATCACAGGGGATTTGTTCTTTCACCTTGTGATAAAAAAAGAGGCGCCAGATATAGTAAAATTCATTTGCTATGTTACGGGTTGCATGGGAAATGCTGTCAAATCAATAGGATACTTTAACCTTCTGTGGGTTGAACACATTTGGTGGTAACAGAACTACACTACACAAACAGTGAATCCTAAATTAATCCATGGGCTATACATAGTTAATAGTACAATTACAAAAATGTGCTCTCATCAAATATAACAAATCTTCCACACTAATGCAAGGAGTTAATAGGGAGGTACATGTGACTCCTGTATTTTATGCATGATTGTTTTATAAACCCATAACTTCTCTAATAAAGAAAAAAAAATTTTTTTTTAAGATTTCAAACCATGGATGATGAACAGTTTATGGGGGGCAGATTGGGAAGAAACTTTCCCTATCTATGACTTAAATATATTCACTGATGAGATTAAGGCCCTCTCTATTGTAAACAAGTAGCAGGAAACAGGCAATGTGCAGTGATATTTATATAGGTTGTTTTAAAATGAAAAAATTTGTTTTTATGAAAAGTCACTAATATCTGGTGGAAGCACCCACTAAAAAGATAACTTTTATAAATGCATCATATTCGGAGCACTGAGGCTTCAACTGCACATTGAATAGCTTGATCCAAGTTTTCATATTAATTTTATATGTTCATCACAGTTTCAATAGGAATCACTTTATTATATTACCTGAAAAATAACTGAAATGGTGCCTTCGTAGATTTTACTCAAGGGAACTTACTTCTATGTTTCTTCCTCACCGACTCTACAACTCTCTGGATTCATTGGCAACCATGAGGTCCTTGGCTTTAGTTCTTGGCCCAAATAGAGCTCTAAGTCCAGATCTTTCCCAGTAAGACAAATCTGGCAGGCATACCATTTGTGAATTTCTAGTTTTCATTATTTCTTTCAAAATTCACCAATGCAAATATTTGGATAACAGTGAACAAATCTTACACAAGGTAATCTGTCCCTCTCTGTCTCTCTCTCTCTCTCTCTCCTTTCTCGATCACTCATGCATTATATATATATGCATATATATATATGTATGTATATGCATATATATATATATATGTATACATAATACTGATACATAATTATCTTTTTCCCTCCTTTTTGCCCAATAAAAGTAAAACATCTTTCATCTTTTCTTTAATCACTTTAAAATTTCATTATAAACTAATAGGTACTAAACATTACCAAGAGTCAAGTATCAGGGCTAGAGTTAAATGTGCACCAAGTAAAAAAGAAAGCTTGGATTTTGAAGAGAAGTTAAATATAAGAAATTCCAAAATTTCTTAAAAATTCCCTAACCCTGCAATCTCTTCACACACTCCACTCCTCTTCTTCTACCATGAATAACACTTCCCTATATCTAAACTGCCTTTTCTGCATCTTGACATTTTTATCTTTCAAGAGTGTTCAAATGCCATCTCCCTAATGCAATCTGATCTCCCAGTCTTCATTAATCTCTAGATTCTTTGAATTTGAATAGTGATTTATATGTATATCTTTTGTTAACTTACGATATTCTTTCTACCTTGTCCTTTCTACCTCTTTTCTGCTTTTCTTTTCTATTTTTCCTTGCTCCCTTATATACTTTTCCTTAGCTTCCCTCCTACACTCTGAGCTCCTTTGTTATTAATTTTTGTAAGCCTCATAGTACCTAATCCAAGGCCAATCACCTAGTAGTCACTAAATAAGGAAAACAGGAATATCATTCATTAGGGGTCTAAAGGAAAAATGATTGTAGACAAAACAGTAAATAAATTAATAATCTGATATTCATACTAGATTAGAAAAATAATGATTTACTTTTTCTAAGTATCAGCTATATGGTCACAATATTAAAAATGGTCACAAATTCCCTCCACCCCTGTACACAAAGCCCCTTTGCAAGTTGACATTGCTGCTCGTCTTATCAAAAGGTATATTTATTTTTCCACCTTGTTAAAACTGAGCTGGCCTTGTGACTTGCTTTGACCAACATAATGTGTCAGATTTATGTTGTGGGAGTTCAAGCCAAGGTCTCAAGACATTTTACAACTGTTTATCTCATTTGCTTGGAATACTGCCCTAAGACCACCATGATGGAGCAGACATGAACCATTCCAGATGTGACTCCCTAGACTAACCATCTGACAGCCAGTACCGACAACCATGCATGAGGCCACAGCTGAGCCACCAGTGGGCTGCAGCCACAGTCACTGGCTGACTCTCACCCTAGGCAAGACCAGCAGCAAAACATCCCAGCTTAGCCCAGACCAAACAGAATTGTGAGTAAATAAAATGATTGCTATTTGAAGCCACTACATTTTGGAATGGCTTGTGGGATAGCAATAGATAATTTGGACTGCCTGCAAAGACAAAAGTCGTTAGTTAAATACACAAACAATTAGTTTGAGAACAAAAGTATCGTTATGGGAACAATCAACCAATTACCTCGTAGTAGACAAACTATAGTATGATATAAGCAAATCATATAATCGATTTATGGCCTTAATTCACATCTTCCTGTTCACTGATGTAGAACAGGTCTTTCAGCCAGCATTATTGATTATATGGCATTATTAAAAAATCTCAAAGCATAAACAACCTTTCACTTCTTTACAAGAGAGAAATTCAGGACTGCATCCAGTTTTTATGTAAATTTATTCCTCAAACTGTATTCTGAATAAAAGAACCTGCCATCTCTAACATACTGATTTTAAACTTAAAACTCCAAATGATCTTCACGTTTAGAAATATATATGGTAGGCAGACATCTAAGATGGCCTGCAATGATCGCTGCCTCCTGGTAGTATAATCCACTCCTCTTGATTGTGGGCTGGAACTAGTATACTGATAACTAACAGAATATGGCAAACGTGATCCAGTATCACTTTCATGATTAGGTTACAAAATATTGTGACTTCTGCCTTGCTAGCAAACTGTCTTGCTGGCTTTGATGAAGCAAGCTGCCATGTTGGAGAAGTTACTGGGTAAGAAACTGAGAGTGTCCTCTAGCCAAGAGCTAGTGAGGAACTAAGGCACTTAGTCCAACAACTGTATCCTGCCAGCAACCATGTAAATGAACTTGCAAGTGGATTCTTTCCCTACTGAGCCATCACATGAGAATTAAGCCCTGGCCAACACTTTGATTGTAACCTTGTGAGAAACCTTGCAGCAGCTAAGCCAGGCCTGAATTCCTGACACATAGAAACTGAGATAATAAAAGTTGTTGTTTTAAGTTTTGGGGCAATTTTTATGCAAAAAGAGATAGTTAATACACATGGTAATAATTTGGGGGAAATTGTTGCTGTTGACAGTGGGTCTTCTTTGTCCTCTTTTGAGTCTCAGCCTTAAGAAAATGTATTACTTTCCTTTTTATTTATTAGATAAGATATATTCAAATCTTCCCCATCCTCCTTGGAATATGTGGCAGTTTGATATTATTTACGGAATTCCAAAAAGAGATCTTGATTATGTTTGTAAACTGGTCTGTTCCTCTGAGCATGATACCCTTTGACTGATTTAAATTGATTTAAATTCAAAGGCTAATCAAGATTAGGGCTTTGATTTGACCACATCATTAGGCATGTGGGGTTGACTCCCTGTCCCCTTGGTGGGCTATATAAATGGATACTCAATCAAGAAGACAGAAGAAGAAATACACAGAGGAATAGAGAGAGTGCTGCAGACACGGAAGAGGAATGAACTTTGATCCTGCATCCCCAGGAAGAGAGATGAGCCATTTGCCTGTTAATCTAACAGCTGACCTTGTGAAGGGAACAAAGCAGCTGAGCCTGGAAAGAAACAAGCCCTCTAGCCTACAGCTGAGATGGGAAGAAGCTGGTCCCATGGAACCTTAAGAGGAAGAGGAAGGCTGAACCCTTGCAGACATTGCCTGCCATCATGCTTCAACACGTGATAACAGACATTTGGTGAGGAAGTACCTCTTATGGTACCTTGAGTTGGACTCTCTAGGGCCTTGTAACTGTAAGCTTTTATCCAAATAAATACCCTTTATAAAATCCAACAGATTTCTGGTACTTTGCATCAGCACTCCTTTTGGCTGACTAATATAGAGTACTCCTGAAAATAGATGTCAAGTTTCCTTCATTTCATCAAACATTTTAGCAGTACACAAATTAGAAGAAAAAGCCAAAGAAAAGAGATTGAAAAATTAATAAGTTCTAAAATTACAAAAATCTCTTCAAAATTACCTGCCCAATTATACAACCCAATACAAAATAAAATGTCAATGTAATATTGTCTGTAAGTTTCAGTATTTTATTACCTAAATACAAAGGCGTATAATTAAAGCTCTATAATTCTGGTCTAATTTGTCAGGTAAATTATTAATATAAAGTAATACAACTATAATTCACAAATTTTCTCTGTAAAATTATTCTTTGTATAATTTTTATTTTGTATATATTATGTGTTTGACTTCATATTATATTAATGCTGTTGCACTTTAATTTGCACCCCATATTAGCATCTCTGTTGATAATCAGATATAAATAGTCATTTAAAATACTTAAAAAGAATTCTATATTGTTCCAGTTATTTATTTACTGTATTTATTTATTGTTTCATTTATTCATTGAACAATTATTTATCAAACAGCTACTATGATGGGGCAACTTGTAAGACTAGGAAATGTATATGTGTAAGATCTCAAATGTGCATTAAATGGTCCCCAAAAGAAGATGTACAGTGTTGAAGTATAGATAAATCAAATGAAATTAAAGCCTATTAAATTGATCTACAGCGCTGTGCCTGATAAATTAATCTACTATTTTTATACAAAAAAATAGTAGATTAATAGTTTACAATGGTTTTATTATTAAGGTATTGAAGACTAGTATACAATGATTTTATTATTAAGGTATTGAAGTAAATGTTCTTTTGTTAAACTCATTTCATCTCATGACTTCTTAAATATATAGCAAAAATAAACATATAATACATACAAGCCCATGAGATATCGGAAAAATTAAGTTTTGAACTTATGTAAAAAGAAAAAAGTAATGAAAAGAAAAGAAATATTTTACATGGGTACATCTTTTAATGTACTGAGAAAATAAAGTTCATTTTCAATTATTATTTTCACCTTACTCTGGAAATCATACATATAATTCTAGTTTCCTAAGGCACTGATTGCCAGAATTTTCATGGGCAAATATTTACATCATAAAGAATTTTGAGAGTAGGCACAGTGTCATTCATCTCAGCCATTTCAAATTAATATAAAATCTCTATTTCTTTTTAACATAATTATCAGACCCCTACCTATTTATAGGGTGTCTATTTCATGTAGATCCTCAATATGTATCCTCTCTAATCCTCACTTTAACTCTGAAAGATAGGTATTATGAGTCCATTTTATAGGTGAGCAAACCAAATTTCTGGTCACAACTGTTGAAAGCCACTGAGTGAGTTAGTAGTAAAGTTGTGATTCAAGCTTGGGTTTGTCTGGCTTCAGTCTGCATCTTTTAAAATTCATATCATAGTGTCTAGGAAAAATGGATAAAGCCCATCCTTCATTACATACCTGATTTAGAAAGGTATGAAATTCTTGAGAAAAAGGCACAAATGTCTTGCTAGAATCTGTTGTTGATCTTATTCTCAGTCTGTTGGTTGGGTTAAGGAGTTTCCAAGAATAAAAAAGAAAATTAATCTGACTTCTGTGTTTATATCCTTTAAATTGACGGACAAGAACAAAACCTGCATCTAATAAGATCATCTCATCTAAATTTAGAGTAAACAGGCCATAAACACAACAAGGTTACACTTGTAGAAAGTGAATTTTGAAATCATTTCTGGAATATTGCCTACATTTCTGGTTGTATTATATTTCTTTAAGATAACTAAAAAAAAGAATAGATTGTTGGCTAAAAAGAAGAGGCTGACTCAGGTGTGTCCAGGGAATTGGGAGAGACATATGGGGTAAACATTTTGCCTTGGGCATCTTGAAGGACAAACATGAACTCCCAGGATGGCAATAACAGAACCAAAATATTAAGCTGAATAAATCACTGGTTTGACAATTATTTTCTGTATCCCTTTTGTTGTCCCCTGACTTCCTTTTACCTGCAGACAATTGCTGAGAAACCAACAGTTAAAAGTTCTTGGCTTATTCTAGGAAGAGAAAAAATATGGTGACACTAAGCTAGGAGAAAAGAAGGCTGATAGTGGAAGCAATAATGAGTTTTGTATAGATAAAGGGATAGAATATGAATGGCAGGCAGATATTATGCATTTCCATTAAGACAGGGGAAAGTAGGAAGGTCAAATATAAGAAGTGTGCCCTATAGGCTGAGAGAGACAAGAATGATTTTTTTTTCAATGGAACATTGTCTCAAAATTATAGATTCTCTGCTAGACAACTTTTTCTTATAATCCTTTAAATTGAGCACTGTCTTGAAAAAGGGATAGCCTTTCAATGACCTTTTCCAACACATGATTAAAATTCAGTTTACCAGTTTTCTCATTATCTCTCAAGATATGTGTAAAATAATGATTCTATCCTAATCTGACTTGGCTATTTCAGGCTGGGAATTTCTGTTTTAGAATCCTCTGGCCACAGTATTTCATTTTATGATGCAAAAAGTCAAGAGAGATAGATAATCTTGATAGTCTCCTACCGCAAAAGAGTTGCTCACTTCATTTAAATGGAAATGTGCATTTTCATGGAAATTCAGGCCTGTATTGATGAACATAGATAAGCTGCCACTATTAAATAGAATAGTGATATAGAAAAAAAAAAGTGCCCTAGGAAACTCAAAAAGAACCCTGTAAATTTACAGTGAAAGATGGGTGATTTTAGAATATATATACAGCCCAGACAATTGGATAAATTAGATTTTCTAAGAACTTGTCAGTCAGGATTTAGATGGTTATAAAGTTCAAAGTCCCAGAACAAAGGTTGTGGAAGACAGGCTGAATACATATATTTCTGATGAACATAGTGACTAATTAGCACAGTGACTTTTTTATAAACAAATACTAGCCGTTTAACAAAAATTTGTTCAGTGACTGTGTTAAGAAATGTCATGGTTCAGTGTGATATCTTTTCCTATGCACTTTTCTTTCTGAGAATAATAATACAACTATTTTTAGCTTCATTTCTTATAGCTCATTTAAGAAATATTTAATGATTATATATTGTGTTTTCCCTCTGGAAGCCTGAAAAGCATTCTTAACTGTTTCTTCACCAAAAAGACATGCAGGCCTTGTAAATTTTTCCTCAGCAATGAATTGTGAATTTGGCACTCCTCTTCATTCCTACTAGCAATGCCTTAATTCAGCCTTGATCATCTTTCCCCTGACAATTATAACAGTCTCATATCTTGCCTCACTCCCACCTCCCCTCCCACTCTACTTCTGGGGAGCATCTACACTGACACTTAAGTCAAGAAACATTTCTACAAGAGAATATCTAATGCACACAGATGATGAGGAACTAGACTTCGAGAAGCAATCAAATAGGTGGAAAAACAATAAAGAGTAAAAGACTACCTAAGAAAAGTATTTACAATTAAAAGTTGGTCAAGTAACCAGTTATGCAAGTTATGGCATAGATGTTATACAAGTTAATTCATTAATTCGTCTTCAGTTTGACCGAACAATGCTTTTTCCACATTCTTCTGTGGGAAATGTCCACACATTTACTAGTTTTTTCCACATACAAATAGAGTCTTAGGAATGGTCTAAAGGCGTTAATTAACACAGAAGTACTCAGGCAGGGGCACCAAGTGGAGAGTTATATTACAACAGCTTTGTTTCACAAAGCAGTTTTCCTTTTATGACTTTCTTGAACATGGACAGTAAAAGGACCCTGAGCATATTGTCTGAAAAGTTGATCAAAATGAATAAAGATGAAAAAGAAACAATAATGTATAGGATTTATGCCATTGTTTAGACATTCTGTTTTTGCCAAATGAGAGAAATCCTGTAATAATTTCTTAGATTTCAGACAGAGCATATTAAAATAGTCTCCTTAATAGTTGTTGTTTATTTCTGGCAGTACTTGTCATGCTTTTTTTTTTTTTTCCACTTTTTTTGTTTTACATTGGTGATGCCATGCTTTTTTTAGGTCATAATTTATACTTTGGTTGAAAAGAAAAAGAAAAAACCTAAAGAAAAGTTTAATTTTTTTATATTGCTTATAGTTCAGATTTTTATCTCTTAACTTTATAATTTCAGGCATTGGAGTTTAATTCATCCACAAAGGGCTAAAACAGAAAATGCTTCTACTGTATCTTCATGAGTATTGAACAATGCAGTATAAGAGGACATATCACATTCTCTGGGTTCAGAGAAAGAAATCCAAAGATGATGTGCAGTGTAACTTACTCAACCTCCTCTCTCCCCCATTCCTCCATTCTCTTTTAGAAAATGAGTTCCAAAACCAAATGAATACAATACAATCATTCTTTTCATTTATGCCTTTAATGCTTGTTGATGTGCTTATAGTTTAGCAGCAGAGGCTAGAGAATCTGGTTCCATTCCAAGTTCTTAATCTTTCTGATAAGGCAGCCTCTTTGGCTGAGAGCATTAGAATTAAATGTATGGGACCCATGGTCAGCTCTCAGAGGGAGACCTGGTCATGTAGGAGATGAGGCGGTCCTCTGAGCATAGGGAATGGAATGATATCAGGAAGGACCCCCTCCAAATGTCCCCAGAATTCTTGAGGTAGTGCTAATTCTCTGTACCTGGAATGCTTCATGAACCTTTGACTGAAGCAGTCACATGGAGCTTTGAGATTAGAGAAACCCTGAACTTTGTTTAATGCTCTGTTGAAACTCTCTTGAAATTCTTAATGGATTTTTAACATGGGTTCCTGCATTTCCATTTTGCATTGGGCTCTGATGGGAAAGAAGAGCTTTGGAAGGGACAAAGGATAACCAGCTGCCTTTT
>JAQZBX010058645.1:0-17696 GCA_029593785.1 Cabassous unicinctus
ATTGAAACATTGCCACTAACCGTGGATTATAGTTTACATTATAAGTTATGTAAAATGTTATATAAGTTATGTATATAATGTATAAGTTATGTAAACTTACTTATAATGTAAGTTATTTTACATACATTTTTTAAGTTATGACAATTTTTAAGTCCCACCCAATTTTTTAAGTTATGACAAAATATATAATGGCCTGTATCTGTCATTGCAACATCATGCAGGACAATTCCAATGTCCCCAAAATGCCCCCAAATTACATCTATTTTTCCCTCTCTCTCCCCTCAGAGCCTCTGGTGACCACTGCCTCCACATCAATGATAAAAGTTCTTCCATTGTTAGAATAACAGTAAATCTATAGTAGAATAATAGTAAGTCTACTTTAGTCCATTGTTCATTCCCCAATCTTGAGGATTTTGGGATGTGATGCCCACTCTGCCTCTAATTGAGAGGAGTCTTAGATCGCATGGGGCAGGTGGATGGAACAGTCTTGCTTTCAGTTGCAGACTCTCTCTTTTGCTTGGGATAAGCGTTGTCCATTATCATCTCCTTGTGAGTTGTCCTGGGTGAGTCCAATGAACTGGAGAGTAGGTGTTGCAACTCTGCTGAGATCCAGGACCCAACTGGCACATGGATGGACCAAAGTCTCTTGGACATAAACCTATCAAGTATAGTACTAACTATAGGTTCAAATAGAAGGGGCAGAAGAGCCATGTGTAGAGAATCCGCAAATGAGTCTGACTCATTCTAAGGATTCCCTTGTCTCTTGCGTTAGAGTGTCTGAGCTTAGATCTCACACCTTCCTTGTTCTTGGTCCACTGTCCTTGGTGGAACCCCTGCTTTTGTAGCTTTCTGAGAAAGGAAGGGAACTTTTTCGAGACCTGACAGATTATTATTCTCTGTTCACACTGAATTGACATTACATTGTTTAAGTTGGAAACCACTTTCCTTGAATAATTTGAAGGCATTTCTCTATTATCTTCCAACTTCTTATGGGGATTCTGATGCCTAAGTGATTCTCAGAATTAGTTTGAGACATGTGGCTGCGATGTGTAACCCTGGTCCTTATTGTCAGGTCACATAGCTCAGCTGCTTCTTTTTTTTCCAGGGAATCCCTCATATAAGTATCTTTAGGTACTTTTTCTTGGGCTGGTTAGATTCCCTAGGGAAGAATCTTCTAGTGTCTTGCCTGGAGGATAAAAGTCTGGCTTCTAGAGACCTGGGAGCCATGGATGTATCCACATTTAGAATGTGAACATTCTCATACCCTCCATGTTTTCAGTGCACCAGGCTTAAACTTCGCATCCTGTCTTCTGTTCCTCTGTGCTACCTTCTCTAAAGAATAAACCTGCAACTGCTGCCAGAATTGGAGAGATGGAAAGGATGTGGAGATCCAATGGCTTCTTAAAGAAATTTTCAACAAAAGCTTACCTGTTTTCACCTCCACATTTATGCCTATCTTCACAGACATCTGAGGATGCTAATTTCTGAAACTTTTGTAGGTACTGTGGTGCAAATTGGATAGCTTCTCACATCTCTCTGGTGTCTTCTAGGACAAATACTGTTACATGACCTTCTGCTTCTTAGCTTCCAAAATTCTGTGGCTGCTGTCTCCTTTCAGATTCTTTTTGTCCTTTGTGGTTAATGCCTTAAAAAATCATTTACCGTTATTTTATGTTATTTTACTGAGGTTTTCAAGTGGAGTGAGGCTAAATGTCTGTTCAGTTTGCCATCTTTACTTGAAAGCGAGATCTTGTGTCTTTTCTTGCTCTCTGGTCAAAGTGCCAAAAAAAAGAAAAAAAATTACATAGTTTGTGATGTAACTGAAACCCAGAGGCATTTGTTTTTTTTTGCTAATCAAAATAGTTTTTGCTTTTTATCCCCTAGATAATTATCAATAAATGGCTCCATCTTTTGAGCTGGAGATTTACTAAAAAATTCCCAGGTTTATTCATTAAATAATGAATTAAAATTAAATAACTAGAACTTTTATAAACAATCCAAAAATATTTCCCAAACACTCATCATTATCTAAAAATTTATTTAGCAATATTCTAAAGCATTTTATGATCTGGTATGAAAAATTTTTCTGAAAAATAAACTGAAGTAATGCTTCAAGATAATAACCCAGGCAAGCTCTATTAATTTATATATTACTGTATTCCAAATATCCAGAGGCAAACCAATCATCCTTCATGTAGCTATGTGGTAACGTCCTTGAATTCTGATTCACTCTCCACCCTGGAACAAAGTACACTTTATGATGATTAAGTGCCTTACTTAGTGTGCATTTGTGATTTCTACTTCTTTGGAGGCCTTTAAATGAAAATTAAGGCATCTCTCAGAAGTGAGTTCAATTTTATTGAAACATATTCAGTTACCATACAATTCATCCAAAGTGTACATTCAATGGCTTTTGGTATAATCACAGTTATTGATTCATCACTGTAATCAATATTAGAGCATTTTCATTACTCCAGAAAGAAAAGAACCCTACCCCTTAGAAGTCTAGTGATAATTTTTATTATGACTGGGTTCATCTACATGTGACAAAAAACCTCAAGTTTCCTAAACATTAGTGATTTAATCAAGATAGACCTACCTTTCCTGTTTAGGTCAAGAAAGTACCATGTCCACGGCTTATGACACCATAATTATCAGGCACCAGAGCTCTTCTGCCATGCTGCTGCATGGCCCTTAGGATGCTATCCTGGTGTCCAAGATGACAATGAGCACCAGCTGCTATTTCCAAACAATAGGAGAGAGGAAGGGTAAAGAAGGGGCTACCTCTTCATTTTGGGAACACTTCAAGGAAATTGCACACATTGCAGTGAACAAAACATGGTCACCTGGCCAAGCTTAGTTGCAGGAAGTTATGGAAAATGCATATATTCCAGGTAGCCCTGTGTCCAACCATCAGAGGCTCTATTTCTGAGGAAGAAATATAGAAGAGATATTAGAGGTTAAAGACCAGTCCTTTTCATGGTGACGTTTACATATATCCAACTGGTGATTCCACACCTTTTGTACTTCTTGGAAGGGCCTCCTGACTGCCAAGTCTACCATAGGAAAGGCTTACCTCTGGCTCAGCCTGTGGTAGATAGCAAGGCAAAGGCCCAAGAGGACCTCAAACAGGTGCCAGCAGCAGGAGGTGGAACTTCAGATCCGGGGTCAAGATCACATTTCAAGTAAGATCTCTAATGAGTGGCCCCTCGTTCCATCCATGTGGGAGCATAGGAGGCTTTAATTAGGATGGAGGGGCTGCTCACAGAGGAGGTGTTGGAGTCTGTTCAGCTCCTGAGCTCAGTAAGGATGACTCATTCCCCAAGTTGGGGGTGGGCACTTCGAGAATTGAGTCTCTGCCATCACATGTAACACTTGCCTTTTTTTCCTTTCCATTTCTAATTGAGGGAAGATATGCTTTATTTGAAGTGAGAATCCCTCTGTGTTCACGAATATCCTCCACTCCTGCAAATTACTGAAAAGGGAATAATAATTCAAGTAGTGTGGACAGAAGGCGGTTCAGTGATCTCATAGAGGGTTCCCTTGGGCGAAGCAGGGGGCAGGGGGATTAGGAGAACTTGGCTGTGGAATGGCCGATTGCTGAGCTACACAAGCTTTCTTCTTCATACTTAAAGCGAGGAGCGTGTCCTCCATTCTCTACCTCCCAGGACCACGGGGCAGGCACATGACATGATAGATATGAGAAGGAGCTCAGTCTATGGAAATCCTGGATCAATCTGTCAACAAAATCATGGGATATTTATTGAGCACCTGATATATGAATGAGGAAAACCAATATACTTTATGATTCATTATTCAAAAATATTCTTAAAATGCCCAGAGGAGGAAAAAAAAGAATTTGGCTCCTTTAAATCTAAAAGCAAGTTTCTGGCAGGGTTTAGAATGTGAAACCAGTTGGAAAACTCCTATATGTAGTGTGTAAAAGAGAAATCATAGGTGTTTTTTTTTTTCTGTCCCGAAGTGGCATTTTCACTTATTCCTTTAAATATTTGCAGAACACTTACTATGAGTAATGGTGGAATTGGTGTGGGAGCTTCCGATGTAGCACTCTAATCTCTCACCTCAAGATCCACCCAACTCTGGGGCCCTGCTTCTAGAAACCCAAGGTCCCTGTCTCAGCCTCTCTCCTGGCTTTGTGCCTTAGAGACAATGTAGACACTGGAGGTGGACATTTCTTATTGGGCAAACTCCTATCCTCCCCATCCTGGAAGAGAGGTGCTTTTCCTCCTGACCAAGGCTAATTCCCTCATTCAGGGCTGGCTACTTAAAATGCAGGGCCCTGGGCAGGAAGACCGTCTCCCCCTCTGTGGGCCACTACCTCCCACAGGGGACAGAGACCCCGTAGGGATTACAACCTGGACACTGGAACACACTAAGTACCTGGACCCGGGGCAGACGAGAGGGATGGCTGCTACCTTTCCCTGCTCCCTGGTGTGGTAGGGAATGCACCCAACCCTGGCCGTCCCCATGCCCAGGCATGTGCTGGGATAAGAGGGTGGCGTTCAACAGGACTTTCCCTTACCAGTGCAACCTGGTCCCTGCCTTCATCAGAGGGTGGATGTTGTTGTTGGTGGAAGGGAACTCCTGGAGGAGCCCAGGGAATAAGAGGTGGAAGGTGGGCAGCTACGAACCAACCCCGAGGAGTCGGGGAGGTGGTACCACTTGTGAATCAAAGCTCCAAGACCCTGCACATGCTCCATTGTCCCATTGGACTTCACTTACAAAACACAAATTCAAAGATAAAAGTATTAAGAATCTCAAGACAGTAACCACAGAGTATTAAACCCAGTGTAGGATCCTTCTGTGCACAGGCCCTGTGCAATTGCATAGGTCATATGCCCATGAGGCCAACTCTGCCCCTACCTCTCCTCAGGAAACCATCCATGTCTTCCACTGATTTGCTTACTGTATTCTACTGATTCTCCAAGAATTTACTGTCAATGATATCCTCTTGTTCCTATATCTCATGCTATCATCTCTTCCCACTGTTTCTCTACCCTTAGAATCTATGCTAAAGGACCACCTATTTTTCCCACCTTCTTTCCTCTCCATTTTTCTTTTGATGTTGCCCTATCTCTCTCCTTTTCACAGCTAGACTTCTGAAAAGAGGAGTCAACATTTACTGAGCGTCTGCACTGCCTCATTTCTCATTCACTCCTCAGTTGCTTCCAGTGAGTAAACTCTTCTATCACTCCACAAATGCTGCCCCCTTGCAGAGACCACTCTCAAACACCTAGCTACCCAATTCAAAGGTCAGATTTTCAGATTTTTGTTTTTCCTGACTAGAGATATGAGATCTGGCAATGTTTGACAATTCCGCCCTCTCAGTATCCATGGTCAGCCTTCCTCTGGCTCCTTCTTCTCAGTTCACTGTTTAGATTTGAGACCCTGTCTTAGTTTCCTAGGGTTGCCAATAACAAAGGCCCACAAGCTATGTGGCTCAAAACAACAGAAATTTCTTGTTTCACAGTTCTGGAGGCTAGACATTTGAAATCAAGATTTCATCAAGGCCATACTCCCTCTGAAACCTATGGGGGGTGGGAATCCTTCTTTGCCTCTTCCTAGCTTCTGATGGCTTGCCGGCAATCCTTGGCATTGCCTGGCTTGCAGCTGCAGCACTTCCACCTCTGCCTGCATTGTCACATGGTATTCTTCCCGATGTCTGTGTGTATCTGTGTCCAAATTCCCTCTCCTTATAAGGACACTAGTCACATTGGAGTAGGGCTCACTTTAATCCAGTATGGTCTCATTTTAACTAGTTGCGTCTTCAAAGACCCTATTTCCAAATAAGATTACATTCGTGGGACCAGGGGTTAGGACTCAGACATATATTTTCTTTTGGGGGGAGACATTGTATCTTCAAAACAATCCTATGGGGTAGATATTACTACTATATCTCTTTTACAGATAAGAAAACTGAAGCACAGAAATAATGAGAAACTTGTCCAAGGTCACATAGCTAGGAAGACCATGGACTTGAGCTTAAGTTCTCTGGTTTCAAAGCTCCAAGCCTTTTCTTAAATACTCCCAGCTATAGTCTTCTATCTCTCTTCGTATCACTTATGGCCAATCAGTTACCAAGTCAAAGAATCCTACTTTATAAATATTTCTTGAAACTGACATTTTCTCTCCATTTCATTGCCTCCATTGTCCTACTGCTGACATTCAAGACTTTGTTTTCTCTCACCTGGTATGGTTCACCTGTCTTCTACTGATTTACTTACCTTTAGTTTCCATCACTTTAATTGAGTGCCATAATGTGGCCAGGTGATCTTTCTGAAAGTAAAATATGATCAAATAAATCCATTGTTTTAATGCTTTCCATATATCACAGATGTAATTTTCCCAACCGTTTTAAATATTTTTAATATTGCCAAAAATCAAGGTTCTTACATGTTTTGGAATAACTGTAGCCTCTTTTGTGTCCATGGTCCAAGTTTCATAGTTCAAAACCACTGATTTCAAGATGAAGTCCAAACTTTTTCTATAGAATGTAAGGCTATTGATTGCCTGGCTCCCATCACTGGTTTAGCTTCATCTCTTGCCATTCCTCTAAAATGAGTGATTTGGGACCAAAGAGATCAGATGCAAACAGCTCATGTTCACAGTCAACGAGGAAAATACAAGGTTAAGTATGTAAATAACTAGTATACAAAGAAGAATATACTAAGTTATATAAAAGTGGCATTGGTAAAGTGGTTATGAGAATTTAATGACTGAAGGCAATTTTTTGTTGTTTAAATTTGGAAAGAGCATATAAATCTTCTTCAAGAAGATTTAAGTGGTATTTAAGCTTGGTGTGAAGGATAGATATAAAATATACATATAGAAAATTTGGATGTATTTTTGGGAGTTATTTTAGGCCAAAGGACTAGCTCCAGTGAAAGTTAAAAAGAGGAACAACAGAATGGAGCTGTTTGGAAAGCAACAGATAGTTCAGTTTGGTATTAGTTGGACTGTAGGCTGAGCAGTGGGAAGGATGGACTGAATCAGCTCATGGAATACCTTGAATATTGGTTTGGAGCATGGAATTCATTTCGTAAGCCATGGGGAGCAAAACCTGAGTTTCAAAATGGCAAGGATTTAATGGAAACAGGTCAGATGAAAAGAAACCTCCTTACTGGAAAAATCCTACTTCTACTAGCAGGCTGTGATTGCCCTTCAGCGACCCACCCCTTCCCACACAGTGGTTCCCACGGCCCAGCTCCAGTGTGGGCTCCACAAGTGGATGGTACCCAGGCCAAGCCCGTCAGCACATTGTACCCCTTATCAGTCCTGCTGCTTCAGGGATGAACCCACCACGAAAACCCGGCCAGTCAGAGCTGCAGTCTCAGTTCTGGGACCTTTATGCCATCAGTGTACTCGGTGTGTCATGCTGTGAGCTTGGTGCTTCCGCACGGTGCTGAGTGAAGCAAATGGAGGAGAAGGCAGGGCTGCGCTGGAGGGAAAGGTGTCCTGCAGGCCGTCCTTTCAGCTCCACATCCACTGTGCTCCAGGTCCCCGGGGCTTTGCTCTTTGGGAGCCAGTGTGTTCCTATGTGCCTAGACTAGTTTGAGCTGGCATTTATGCCTCATGCTTAGAAGAGGCTTACCTGACACAAGATATACATGCCTTACTGGGGCAGACAAGGCATCTTTATATAATTGTTTTTCTCTTAGGATGAAAACAGAGATGTGTGAAGCAGAGACAAGCATTTTACAGCAGAAAGTAAGGGTCTCTTTTATAAGGATATATAGGGACCACTGATTTTTTCATCTTAATTTTTTTCAGAGAAAATCTCAGCAGGTCATTCGGCATTCACAGGAGGTATTTAACAAAGCAGTGGTAATACATTGCAAGTAAGAACAGAGGCAGGCAATTCTTGGGCCAGAGTTTGAGGCTTTGTGACTCCTGAAGCACCTCACGTGAAGATGAGGTTAAAATCTTTCATGAAAGCCCTTTAGAGGCAAACCTGAGTTAGCTTAGCAGCAGTTTGTAAAAGCCAAACGCTACACAAGATGCAATTCAAATATTACTTATCCCTTCAGCAAACATTTTAGATATTCTCCAGGAGTTTCAGTCTCATGGGAACAGAGACAAGTAGGTGATTGGAATGTGGTGGGAGGTCTGAAGTACCCTAAAGAGGGGTGCCCAAACTTGTCCTGGGGCTGTAAATAGATAATGCCTGAGTGGAATTTTTAACGGTAAGTAGTTTGTGGCCAAGAGACTTTCCAGGCAGGGGGAGAAAAGGCCAGGGGCAAAAAAAGAGTCTGCATGTTCATGAAATCACAGATAAGTTAATGGCTATAGAGTTGGGTGTGGGTGGGTTAGGAAGGAGGAGGGTGGACAGGTAAGCCAGGGCTTATTATGGATGTGACCACTTTTCATTTCTTCCTGATTGCTGGGTCGTGCATTTTCACGGCACTGATTAGCAATTGCAGGGCACATGAGGGCTTTGTTTCTTCCAGATTGTCTTGACAGCCCAGTGTTTCTCAACTCTTGTTTTCCCAGCCAGCAGGTCCTGTTGGGTTGTGAAATGGGGTGAGATTTCATGCCAAATGAAAAAGCTCATTGGAGGAATGGCAGGGAAGGGGTGTAGAGGGACGAGGACTTCGGGGGCTTAGGGAGGCTGAGCGTCAGATCCCATGACAGAATCCAGCGCCTGCCCGGCTCCCTGCCCCGCAGCCTCCTGGTCTCACAGCTGCATACCACGTGGCACCCACTAGTCAGACCAGACAGCCCTGGTTCTGGCCCTCAGAAGAGTCAGGCTCTGGGACAGAGGAATTGAGGCAATTTAGGGTAGCAGCTTAGGATCCCACATGAAGACAAGCTTGCTGACCTTGCCGGAAACGAGACCTGCCTCATCCTGATGGTAATAACAGCACTTTCTAGGCTCCCGGTAAACCAGCCTCTTGCACCAACTTTGACTCTTCACCCAGAGCACCTTCATCATCCTCCTTCCCAAAATCATCTCCCCCACTGACCTTGTTGTGGTACCTGAAAAGTCGCCATCACTCACACTTGAGATAATGCATTGAACTCCCTTGTTTCATAGCAAACCGGAGAAACACATAAGGCTTTTCAGCCACTGACCTCAGAACTTGCTCACTTTCACTCCTGAATCCAGCAGTCTGTGTAGTACAGCAATATTTGTCCACATTTTTCCACGGAGCAATGATCTAAGATACTTTGGGGGTGGGGTGTGGGTGAAGGTGCCATAACAGCACATGGAATAGTGTCAGAAAACAGTTTCAGATTGTAGCTGTATCACTTACTGAGTCATCTTGTTCAAGTTCCCTCACCTGGGGGTAGATGTGGCTCAAATGGTTGGGTGTCTACCTCTCATATGGAGGGACCTGGGTTCGATCCCAGGGACCTCTTGGTAAAAATAAAGAAAAATATAGAAGGTGTGCAGGCTGCCCAGCCCCTCGAGTGGGTGAGCCCCCCAGGCCCCGCGTGTGGGTACGCCACCAGGCCCTGCCGAGCCACGCAGCAAGATGATGATGTAACAGGAGAGTGACACAAGGGAAAGCCAAGACAAGACATGCTGAAAAACCAGGAACTAAGATGGCGCAGGCGATAGGACGCCTCTCTCCCACATCGGAGGTTCCCAGGATCGAATCCCAGTGAAGACAGGAGGAGAAGGATGAGAAGAGAGGGCAGGAAACAGACACAGAGAATTGCCCAGCGAATGGACACAAAAACAGAGAAAACGGGAGGGGATGGGGTGGGGGGGAATGGATAAAGTAAATAAATAAAAAAAAAATCTTAAAAAAAAAAGTTTCCTCATCTGTAAAACAGAGATTGCCAGACTTAGCAGAGCTCCCATGAGGAGTGAGAAGGAGTAAATGAGATCAAGTATGCGAGGTACTTGCAGAGTGTCTGGCAAACATGCACAAAGTTTCAATAATTTTAGGCACCCTCTTTATCCAAGAAGTTTGCAATATTACACTTTTTATTCCTCCCAATCATTCTTGGAAATTCACAATGTTAATGTGTATTTTGTGCTTGCCAGTCCCTGAGAAAAGCTGCAGTAGAGAAACCTATTAGGTTTGTATACTCAGCCTTTCCAGAACTTCTTTGGTGACAGATCTTTTTTTAAGGGTAACCTATTTATAATCAGTGGAACTACGTTTGAAAAGTAATATATTAGTCATTTTAATAAAAACAAAGTAGAAAGTGTAGCCCTTTGTTCTGCATTCTTCCACCATCTCTCACTCCCTTTCTCACTTTTTTAGACCATCACTTTGCAGTTAGCTGACCCTTCTCCCTTAGGCAAATCTGCTCTCAGGTACAAGTGGGTTTTGGGTTGGCTTAATATGAGGAAGAATTTTTTGTGGCCAGAGCTGCTTGAAGTTGGAGAGGGCTGCCTCACAAGATGCTCACTATTATAAGAGATGTGTAAGCAAGAGCCTGGATGACCGTTTGGCAAAAATGTTCATTTTTAATTATTTGTTTGACAAATATTTACTGTACACTCACTATGTACTAGGCATTGTTTAAGCACTGCAGAAACAAAAATAAATAAGGTGGGTCTAAACCTCTGGCTGGAGTTTTAGGTTGGAACTTGCTGCTTCTTTTTATGCTTTTCCCACTGTATTCTGTTTACAGCTTAGTGCAGGCATCACTCCTTCTAGAAAGTCTTTACTAAATGGCTTTGGTCTGGGCTCAGTGTCCTTTCTGTGTGTTCTGAGAGTACCTGACACTTTATTTACAATCTTTGTCTATATTCCCAAATATGCTGTACATTCTTAAAGGTCTCTTGGGATAATATTTTCTTAGTCTTGGTATCCTAGCAGCTAGCACAGTGGTTGGCATAGGGTACAGGCACAAATGGTATTTATTGATTGAATATGCAATGAGAATATATCTTCCCTCAAAATGACCTGATTAAGGAGGTTATTTTCTTTCATCTTTATGGCATCCTTCTGAAATCAATGTAGATTTTTTCTCTCTTAATTTTTTTTTTTTTTTTTTTGGATGTACTGGAGGCCGGGGATTAAACCCAGGATCTTGTAATTGGGAAGCCAGCGCTCAACCACTGAGCCACATTGGCTTACCTGAGTTGGTCTTGATGTTTTCTTTGCTTGTTGTTTGTTTTTGTTTTTTTAGGAGGCACCGGGAACTGAACCTGGACCTTCCATGTGGGAAGCAGGTTCTCAACTGTTTGAGCCAGATCCGCTCCCTCCTAAATAATTTTTGAAATTATAAATTCCATATATGTTCCTTAGAGAGGATTTAAAAAGTCCAAAATTAAAGAGAGAATTAAGAAAATAAAAAATATACTTGCAATTCCGCTACACAATCACATTGATAGCATACCCTTATGGTTATATCTTTATATGCTGGCATTTTAAAAATATTATGTATTAGTTAACATGATGCTATGTGCTGTAATAGTGAAAACCCTTAAATATCAATAAGTTCATATAATAACGTTTTATTTCTCACTCATGAAAAGTTCAAATGAGTGTTTTTGATTGGAGGGATTCATCTCTCAGCAATCATTTGATCCAGGTTTCTGCCATCTGTGGCTCAGCCATCGTTCACACAGGGCTTCCAAGATTGTTGGTTTGGGGAAAAGAGCTGGAGGATCTTTAAGGGAAATTTTTATAGGTGGTCCTGGAAGTTGGTCAGAACACTTTCAAATTCCATTGGTTAGAACTTAGTAACATGGTTACAAATAACTCCAAGAAAGGCAATGTAGTGTGGTTGAGAGCCCAGAACAAAAAGGATTTGGGTTTGATGAACATCTAGCAGTCCTTCAATCATGAAGTAATTTTCTCCCTACATACTTTATAGACTCCATTTTTTTTTTACATAATCCTTCTATGCAGTGGATAAATATTATGTTCCTAATGTTACAGATAAGGATGTTGAGAGGTGAAAAAACTTGTTTGAGACTCCTCATCCAATGCATGGCAGAGCTGGTTCTCAACCCTTCTCTCATGATGCTTTGTAACAACAAAGGGAAGAAAGATAATAAATTCATTGCCATAGTAGAAATGAAGATGCTAATCTGGAGTGTATTGAAGCTTGTTTTAAGAAGAGAGACCACTGCTCAGATGTTTTAAACCAGACATTAGAAATAAGACATAAAGAAAATAACCCAAAAAGCTCTCAATAAAAATATAGTATGGATGAGGCTTGGTAAGTTGCAAGTGTTTAGAGAACTCATCACTTAAAGTAAGTGGTTGGTTTGGCCCATGGCCACTGTTCTTTGAGTTAGCTTTGACCCTTGACAACTTAGTTGACTGATTGGCTTGTGTGTAAGGCCATTCAACTCATGCCTGAGATTTACAAGAGAAGAGAACTGGTCTTTCCTGTTTGTGAATACCAACATTGACTCTTGGAAGCAAGAAAATGTTTTGTTAGGCTGACTATTTCTCCTTCTCACAATATCCCATTGAGGGTCATGGATTCCTGAGGTGTGAAAATAACTGGAAAAATTCAGAATCTAGCTAATACCTATTTATGGGATGCTGAGCATACATCAACTTCATAGAAACCAAAGACATGTTTGTAATTCACAGAATAAAATTGCAAACGTCCTGGATATAAAATATGTAGATTGAGTGCCCTGCAGTGACTAAGAGCTATCTAAAAAAGAAAAAATATAGCCACCTCCTGAAGCATGTATAAATTGCTTTTTTAGACCCTATAAAATTTTAGCTAGCACCAAACATAGAACTTCATTCATCATCCTTCAAGTGAGGACTGCCAAGGGAAGCCGGCTTTTCCTGAGCTGAAAGTGGCAACACTCCAGGATTGGCAGAAATCAAATGAATCATTTCCTGCTTTTAGTTTTAGATAAATAATCAGAAAAGATTGTCTAGATTATGATCCAAAAGCCATTTGTCAGAGCTCTGGGACCCAGCATCTTTAAGAACTTCATGTGAAAACTCCTTTTTCTAATTATTTTATTGCAGAGTTCTGAAGGGATGGTAGATAAATCCATAAAAGCTAAGTTTAATTTTTAAAACATCGAAGATTTATGAAACTCAGTGTTGTGGGGAGAAATAGCACGGAAATAAAAATCAAGGACTTGGGTTCCAATCCCAATTCTGCCACTACTTTGCTGGGGAACCTTGAGAAAATCTCATTTCTCTGGGTCTTAGTTTTCTGGTCTCTAAAATTAGGCAGCCAGATTCTTTTCTATGAATCCAAAAATCTCTTCAGACACTTGAATTCTATAAGTTTATTACTTTAGCATGTAATAAACTATTTATTACACATATTTCCAAGTGATGTGATTCTTTCATCAAACATTTACTGGGTTTCTAGTATTGAACAGGCTCTGAGGTGGGCACAAGGTATCTATAGATGGTTAAGAAAAGTTTCCTGCTTTCAAATGCAGAATGATGCTTTTACAGTTATGGTGCTACCTGTAAAAGTCCAAGAAAATTCCCCGATAGACTCTCCTGAGAGGCTGGCAATACTCCAAAGGTAATGGAGAGCACTCATGTTAAAATATTAAGTATAAGCAAGGAAAATTTAGAAATAACATTAACTGTACAGATTAGATATGATGATGAGATGGGCATAAAATACCCTTCCCCATTGCATGCGTGCAGACATTCATAAACTGTAAAGCCAGACAAGAGAAAAGGAGGTTACCTGGCCTCAGTGATTACCATATTGTTAGGTTTCCATCTGATCTTGGAAGTACCTTCATTATTGATTCTTTATAACGTACTCATTCTCCAAAAACTTTAGGTTTCTTGTGGGAATGATTTTCATGTCAATAATACCTTCTATCTTATTGCATCCACAGAATTATGTTATACTTCTGAAACACGACAGAGGAAGAGGCTTTCTATACTTCTCTGGGGTTTCTGTTTTTTGTTTCTTTTTATGTGAAGAGGACAAATTCCATCCTGAATTCCACTTTTCTGAGTCTTCATCCATTATATTCACCTCCTTCTGATTCTATATTTTCTTCATCTTCAGTGGTCTCCCCACAGGCATTAGCCACGGTTAAAACTTTTTAGATGCTGCTTCACTAGGATTTTGCTGTTTCACTTTTTCAGGTATACTTTCCTATGTCTGTAGCAGGAATAACAGTTTCAGAAAAATATTAAAGCAAGCAATTTCTCCTTCCCCATAAACTGTTGCCTAGCAGATCCCCCCTCAATGAATCAGTGCCATTCATTGCTTCCAGGAGATGGCTAGAACACGTAGAACAAAAACTTCGTTGCTCAATTTTGAGTTTCATGATAGAGTTTTAAAAATACATAGAGAGATAATAGTCTTGAAAGTCTACTTTTCATTGACAGAAAATTTTTTCTTTAAATTCCCCAAACTTCCATTTACATAAGAAAAGCAGCAGAAAGAACAAGGCTGTGCATCTGAGCTGCATGTGTCTTTAGCTGTCATGTTTAGAGGGACAAGGACAATGGGCACAGACTCAAAAGGCTACAGAAGGTATGATTCAATTTTTATGACCTCATAGGAAAGGTAACTCTAAAGGGGTGGGTCATTGGTTGCTGGGGCCTAGAGGTGGGAGGACAGATGACTACAAAGGGAATTTTTTGATTGATGCTGCTGTTCTATAGGTTTATTGTGGTAGTGGTTACACTGTTGTGTTCATCTGCCAAAACTCACAGAAAGACACAAAAAAGTGAACTGTACTGTTTGTAAATTATTAAAGATACTGTGAATGTTAAAAAAAGAGGAAAAGATAATGGGAGGAGGTGACCTGGTGGAGACAGCAAGTATAGATAACTCTTTTAAGGAGGTTTCCTCTAAAGGTGAGCAGAGAAATGGAGTCGAACTTGACAAAAGGTAAATTCAACAGGGATTTTTTTTGTGTGCATAATCAGAAAAAGGAAAGGTTTGGAGGAATTTGAAGGTTGGTGGGAATGATCCAATAAAGAGGGAAAATTGATGATCTGGGAGAGAGAAGGAATTACTACTGGAGGGATGTCCTTGAGTAGGCTAGAGGGGATGAGATCCAGGTCCGTGTGGAGAAGCTGGCTTTAGAGAGGAGCAAGGACCATTTGGCCATAATAACAAATGCTTGGTGGGTGAGTTGATTTTGGGGTGGAAGTATGAATGCATTTTCTTCTTATTGGTTTTATTTTCTCAATGAACAGAGGTTAGGGAGTGAGGAAGGGGAGAAGGTATTGGAGCTTTGAGGAGAAAGGAGAAGGCAGGAAGCAATTGTCTTGGAGGGTGAGACCTGAATGGTAGGAAAAAGTATGATCTTACAGAATTGCAGCTGAGAGACACTGAGAAAGGGGAAACCTGGATATAACCAGGGCTGAAGTTTTTCCAGGTGAATACAACAGATAGGGAGAAGGACAAGGAAGTTGAGGGTGACATCAAGGGAACGTTTTTTTTTTTTTCTTTCATTTTTTTATTAGAGGATTGTGGTTAATAATACAAATATAAAAATGACCTTCTGTGAAGTAGAACAAATTTACATCACTATTACAAGGTGGTGAGAATATAATGATGCATGGGAAAATACAATTAATGTAACTTACGGACTATAGCTAACAGTGATATTGTAATATTCTTGCATCAATGTCAAAGAAGGTACTGTATCAATGTTAAAGGTCAATAATAAGGATTATGGGATTTTTTCTTTTGGACTAAGGAAAACATTCAAAGCTTTACTGGGGCAATGACTGCAGAACTCTGTCATGAAAGTGAGACCCACTTTGGATAGAATGTACAAGGCATGGGACTGTATAACAGTGAACCATGTGGTGGAAGACGGGCATAGTTTTAATGACTGCTTAGCTTCTCCAGCTCCAATTGCACTGGCCCCCTTTTTTTTACCAAACACACCGAGGACACTCCTGCTCGCAGCCTCTGTCTTTGCTTGCTCCTCTGCTGAGAATGCTTTTTCATTCAGGTACCTGTAGGGCTTGCTTTCTCACCTCCTCCAAGTGTGTGCCCAAATGTCAAGTTTTCACTTTGGTTTTTTGTAGTCACCTATTTAAAACTGCAATCTCCTCCCTACCACTGCATTCCCTATCCTGACCTGCTTTGGTTTTCTCATTGCATATAAACTTTCTAATATTCTTATTTATTTCTTACTTCTATCTCTTCCATTAGTTTGTAAACTTCATGAAGGCAGGGATTTTTTGGTATTTAACTTGATGCAATATCCACAATGTCTACAGGAGTGCCTGGAACATAGCAGGCAAGCAGTAAATATTTGTTGAACCAGTGAATGAAGTCAGATATTTTTCCTATGTGATATTGTACTTATCAGAGTTCTTCAGAGAAAGAGAACTGACAGGAGATATATATATATATCTCACATATAATATAAGAGATTTATTATAGGAATTGGCTCTCATGCTCATAGGAATTGACAACTCCAAATTCCATAGGGCAGGTCAAAAATCAGAAACTCAATGAAGGTGACATATTCCCCAGGAGAAGCTGCAAGTGGAAACTCCAATGAAGGTGATGATGAAATCCTTAGGAGAAGCTAACCAACTGAAGTAGAGGTAGCAATTCCTCCTTTTCACTCTCTCTCTGACTGGTGAAAGGCTTTAAGGCTTCCAACTGATTGGTTAAGGAGATTCCTCTCATTGCTGAAGACAATCTCCTTTGTTGATTGTAGATGTAATCATCCACAGATGCAATCAACTGACTAGTAATCTCAATTTTTCTACAAAATACCTTCACAGTAACCAATCATGCCAGTACTTGCGTGATCAATAACCTAACCACTTTATAGCTGGACTATAACCTAACCAAGTTGATCCATGAAATTAACCACCACAGATATTATGTCTGAATTAAAAATCAACATTCAAACATTTGGCACTATTATCAATGCCTCTGTTGAATTTCAGTTTCTCTTCTTGGGAACCGAAACTTCCCTTGCCCCTCAGACTTATTCTTCTAGTTATGATTTTGATTTTTAGAGCCACCTCACCTAACTTCTTATGACTGTAATATCTGGTGACTGCACAGAACTCTCATTAGAAAGAGCATCCAGGGTTCAGTTGGTTCTAATTCCATTTTAATCTGTGGTCCTTCCAAACCTGAGATTGACTTTGGAACATCATCTTTCTTGAGTTCCCACAATATTTGCCCTAGACTAATGAAAAAATGAATGACCATAAATATAATTACTATGAAGGCCTGAGGATATTTTGGTACACTTGGAAGGAAGATAGGTGAGGTGGTTTGGAGCTATGTACCCCAGAAAAACACGTTCATAAACCTAATCCATTCCTAAGGGTGTGAACTCATTGTAAGTAGGGCCTTCTGAGGAGGTCATATTAGTCAATGTGTGGCCTAACTCAACCAGGATGGGTCTTAATCCTATTACTGGAGTCCTTTATATAGTCCTTTATAAACTATATGTAATTCAGACAGAGAGAAAGAAAGTCATGGGAAGCAAGAAGCTGAAGGTCAGTGGAACTTGGAAGACAAGGGAGAGGCCACCATATGCATTGCCATGTGACAGGAAAGCCCAGGACCAAGGATCACCACCAGCCAGCCCCAGAATTCCAGTCTTTGGGAAGAAAGCATACCCTTGATGATGCCTTGATTTGGACTTTTTCCTAGCCTCAAAACCATGAGTTAATAAATTTTCTTTTTTTTTTTTTAAAGATTTATTTATTTATTTATTTATCCCCCCCTTGCTGCTTGTGCTTGCTGTGTCCATTCGCTGTGTGTCTTCTCCATGTCTGCTTATCTTCCCCTTGCTGTGAGGTCCCGCTGCA
>JAQZBX010058646.1:0-17762 GCA_029593785.1 Cabassous unicinctus
CCCCCCCCCCCACAGTTCCGCAGGTCCCACGAGAGGATGGGGGCTGCCTCCAGCCATGCCAGCGATTCTTGGGCTGTGAGGGGGCTTGGAAAGTTGCAGGAGGCCCCGGCCGGGCCCCAAGGAGGATCTTCCTCTGCAGGGAACACAAGGCCCAGGGCCCCCCGCCAGCGCTTTTGAGGCTCAGACGGTTGACCTGCTAGGAATGCACCTTCCCTTTAGCCGGCGAGGGAGGCAGAGGTGCGGGGTTCACCCTTCCCTTTAGCCGGCGAGGGAGGCAGAGGTGCGGGGTTCACCCTTCCCTTTAGCCGATGAGGGAGGCAGAGGTGCGGGGTTCAGCCTTCCCTTTAGCCGGCGAGGGAGGCAGAGGTGCAGGGTTCAGCCTTCCCTTTAGCCGGCGAGGGAGGCAGAGGTGCAGGGTTCAGCCCCCAAACAAACCATCCCTGACCAGGCCCACCGTCGTTTTGCCCTTGCCCATTGTTTACACTGGCGAATGCAAATTCAGAGTCAGTTCCCCAAGTTACAGAAGAAGGGCTCAGCTAGTCATTAGTGCGTAACTCGGGGACACCAGCTCCGAGGCGTTTATTAAGCTGTGGTCCAATACCCTTCTTTCCACTCTCACATCCTTGCTTCCCATCAGTGACTATCAGCAGAACCTCGCATAATTAGAAGAGTCTCCTGTCATTTCTTTTTTCCCCCTCTTTTTGAGTAAGGCATGTTCCAACTTGCTTCTCAGTTCTTAATTTTTGATCAGGGATGGCTTCTTGACTAATTATTTGGCAGTAATGAGGGAGGAAAAATCAACTTGTGAAAGTTTCCCTGAGCTTTTAAAATGAAACTGCAAATTAAAAAACGAGGTATCGGTAAACAGGAAACTAATTGGATTAATAAGAAAAGCATGAATTCTGATAAAAATAGCAAAAGAGGCCATTGAAAGATGGAGGTCAAGGCAATTCCAAGAATACCGCCTAATCTTCATCGGGACAATTTGATTTTTGAAAGTAATAGAATAATAAACAAGATTCTATTCTTGACCATAGTAAGTGCAGATTTATGTAAAGCATGTTTTGAAACAAGAAGGGCACAATGAGGATGTCACACCTGCAAATGCTGCGAACTCCTGGCAGGCTGACATTGATGAATTTCAGAGCTGCCTCCAGAGTCCCTTTGGGTGACCACAGAACCTGCAGTTGCACTGCCTGCCTCTCCATTCTGTTATAACTAAAGCTCATTCATCAGTAGAGCTGATGGCTGTGATTGCCTCTCGGGAGGGGAGTGGGGTCCCGGGGCGGGGTGGGGTGACATCCTCCTCTCCCTGTTTCGGTCCTTTCTGGATTTTGCACATGTATTGACTGTTCAATGGAAGTTCATTGATGGAAATCCCTGGTGGTAAACGATGACAAAAGTGTGGTGAAGGCAGCTGGCGCTGGAATCAGCCCTGACTCACTGGTCGAGGGGTCTCGGCAGCTGTGACCTTCCGCTTGCAATGTCAGGAACGACAGTATCTTCCCATCGGGAGAGGCTTGGCCCTTGGCGTCCCGTCGGGGCCGTGCCTCTCGTGCCAGCATCGAATGCCCAGGCCTTAGGGCTCAGCCGGGACATGTGCAGGATCTGCTGGGCTTTTCCAGCTGCACCTGCCCTCCCTCCCGCTCTGGCCCCAGCACTGCCCTGTAGCCCAGGTACCGACAGGCCCCCCATCCCTTACCGACACTTTGGTGGCCTGGCTTATCAGGTCCAGGTTTTCCCTTTTAATTTTAGAAAAGTCACGCAGTGCCCGAATCGTGTACTTGATAACACTGCCCGAGGGAGCTGATAAAAACACCCTGTAACCAGCTCACTCCTGTTTCTGCAGCATAGCACATGGGTATTTCCAGAAAATGGACCAATGAGGACTGGGAAGAAACGGGGGTCCGTTCAGGTCAGGTTGCTGCCAAAGGCATTGGCACCAAATACAAGAGAAAACTTGCTTTTCAGAGCTTTGTGGATTTCAAAATTAAGAAAAGGGGTTGTGGAGCTGAACTAAGCAGTATTTCACTTAGGACTTGATTCAGCCGTTCATTCACTCATTTATTCATGGCTTATCGTTACTGGGCACCAGCTGTATATCAGGTCCTGTTGGAGTCATGGATTATCGTTGCTGGATACCTGCTGTATACCAGGTCCTGTTAGAGTCATCATTATCGTTACTGGGCACCTGCTGAATACCAGGTCCTGTTAGAGTCATAATTATCGTTACTGGGCACCTGCTGAATACCAGGTCCTGTTAGAGTCATGGATTATCGTTACTGGGCACCTGCTGAATACCAGGTCCTGTTAGAGTCATAATTATCGTTACTGGGCACCTGCTATATACAGGTAAAACTCCTATCCTCGGTCTTGCCCTTCAGCAAACGGTAGCTCAGAACCAGCGTCTCCACCCCGCAGAGACGGGCGGTGCTGCACATCGGAGCACGGTGGCCGCACTCGGAGCTTGCTGGAGCTCAGGCCTCCCCATGCTGAGCCCAGTGCGAGGGACGCACCAAGAGCGTCCTTGTTGGCAGCCGGCTGGGCAGACGGGTCCCGGCCAAGGGGACAGTGAAGGAGCCCGTGCCGAAGGGCAAGCGTGGGCTGAGCTGAAACGCGGGTGCTCTGAGGCCGCTGGGAGCAGCTTGGCTCCTGGCTCTGCTGAGAAGCACGCTCGCCTCTCAGCCTCTGGGGTGCCCGTGGCACGACAGCTGCAGCAGGACGTCCGTTAGCACGAGCCAGAGCCCTCGAACAGGAACTCCGAGCATTGCTGGGCAGCAGAGGTTCCTCAGGAAGTTCAATTACTGCATGACTGGCAAGTGCACGCCTAGCTCTGGACCCAAGGGTTGGAAACAGAGACTCAAACAGATACTTGTACACCCATATCCATCGCAGCGTCATTCACAGCCACCGGAAGGTGAGGACAACCCAAGGGTGTGTCGACAGGATAAGCACAGTGTGGTCTGTCCCTAAGAAGGTACGGCTTCACCCTGAAAAGGAAGTTCGGGGACATTCCACAACACGGGTGAACCTGGAAAACATGATGCTGAGTGAAACAAGCCAGACACGAGAGGACAAATGTTGCATGATTCCACTTACATGAACTAACTAGAATGAACAAATTCAGAGACAGAGATTCGAGGTGACCCAGGGCTGGGGGAGGAGGAGGGAGGTGTTGCTTGGTGGGTACAGAGTGTTTGTAAATGTTGGAAACTTTTAAATAAATTAATTTTTGATCGAAGAGGGCCATCCGGAGACCGAGGGCCTCGGTCGTGAGGCCGTTCACTTGGCCGTCCGTGCGTCAGTCTCCCCAGCTGTAAGCAGGAGTCTAAGCACATTAACCTCGCCTCGGGCTTGGCTTGAGGGTTAAAGGCAGTCACGCGTGATGAGCCAGAGCCAACAGGGCCAGCCTGCCTGTGCCCCGCGTCGCGCCGCCTGGTGTGGACAACAGTGCTGGACCGCAGCCCCCTCCTGAGCCCGGAGCCAGGCGGGTGGAGCCGGGTGGCGAGCAGGCCCTGGGGCCCGGACCTGGGTGTGCTTTCTGGCTCTGCCCTTCCCTGTGATCTTGACCAAGGCCGGGCTCTCGCAGGGGCCGGGGGCAGTGGAGCGGCCTCTGTGTCACCGGGAAAAGCGAGGCGCGGGGGCCTGGCCGGCTGCGAGGGTTTGGGGAGGGGAGGTGCTGCTGGAGGTGGGTGGTGGGTGGTCTTGTCCGGTCCCCTATTCTGTGCCTTTTGGCATTTTCCTGACGAGCTGTAAGGAGAGAGGAGTGAAGGGGAGGGGAGAGCAGGGAGGATGGTCCCTAAAACGTCTGCGTAGGGGTCGGCCGCGATCGGACGCAGACGGGAGCGTCCACAGGGCCAGATGGTGGAGGAGCGGGGGGCGCCTCACAGGTGGCTTGGCCAGCCCTGGCCCCTCCCAGTAAACGGGCTCGCCTCCCTTAGGCTGCCCCGGAAGGAGAAGGGGGCTTGAGTCTGGGGCGGGCTGACAGGGACAAGAGGCCCAGTGACGGGCCTGGGGAGGGACTGGTGACGCGGTGGCGGGGTCCTGCTTTGAGCTGTGAGTGGTCCTGGCCGAGGAGGCAGCCAGGCTGCCGTTGGGGGAGGGGGATAGGTTGGTGCCAGGTGTTGGGGGGCCTGTCATGGCCGTACCGTTTGCCCAGTGCCTGGACTGAAGCAGGTGGCAGCGGGTACCGTCCTCAACGCTCCAAGTCTGAATCTCCCATGAGTGGCCGTCCCGCCTGCCCTCCAGGCGTTTGCTCGTGGCAGCGCCTCCAAGGTGTCGCGGGCAAAGCCGTCTGCTCCTGCGGCCTTTGCGACAGCACCTGGCACGTGGCCTTTGCTCTCAGGAAGAGCCTGGACTGGCAAATGGAAAAAGGAGGGGGCTGGGCCTCCACGCAGCAGCGTCAGGTCCGCAGATGCATTGTGGGGCCGTGGGGTCAGCGGACAAAGGACCCTTGGAGGCCAGGCCATTGAGACGGAGGGCGTGCCCGCGGGGGGGGCAGGGGCGGCCGCAGCATGGGTGCACCATGACACACGCGTGTGTGCCGTCACAGCCATGCCTGCATGACGCAGACAGCTGCGTCCCTGCTGGTGCTGTGCACACGCCTTTGCACACATGTGTCCCTCTGGGTGCAGCCATGTTCCATGTAGGCCACATGCCCACACGAAGACCCCAGGGGCCCCTGCCGCCCCGGGAGCGGCCACTGCGTGGAGGTGGACTGTCACACCCTGTTCCTGTGCTGCCCCTGCCCTGGGGATAGAAGTGAGAGCCGTGCACCCCTCAGGAGGCATGCATGTGCATGTGTGTACGTGCGTGCACATGGGGACGTGTGCGCATATGCACAGGCCTGTGTGCACGTGTACATGTGTGTGCGTGCGTGTGCAGGCGTGTGCATGTGTGTGCATGAGGGACACCACTCCTTTGGTCCCAGAGGGGCGAGGCACCTGCTGGAGGGTTGGGGTCCGGTGGTGCTCTCCTTATCTGGCCGGGGCGTGCTTCCTTCCCAAGCCTCCAGGCAGGGCCTGTTTCCCAAACTTGCATTCTGTGGAACCGAGCTGCTGCTGCAAGGCACCACAAAGGGCTTCACGCGGCACACATTGCTTCTCTTCTAGCTCTGCAGGCCAGAGGCCTGAAATCGGGTTTACCAGGTGAAAGGCGAGGTGTGGGCAGGGCCGTGACCCTTCTGAGGCTCTGGGAAGCATCTGGGTCCCTGCCTTTCCCACCTCCAGAGCCACCACGCTCCGGCTCGCGACCTCTTTCTGCATCTCCTCCTCCTCTGAGCCCTGCGTCTGTCTCACGTCTTCTCTGTCTCCTGCCTCCCTCCTCCACCTCTGAAGGCCCCTGTGATGACATCGGGCCCCCCCAGATCACCCAGGCAGGTTCCCACCTCGACCTGGGTGAGGTCACCTGCGCACAGCTTCTGGGATTGGGGTGTGGACATCTTTGGGGTGACCACGGGAGTTTATTCCTGGGAGAGGCTTCCTGAAACTGGGGTTCCATGCTCACTTAAGTTTGGGAATCAGTGTACTCTCTCCTCTAACTGAAGGTTCTCAGTGCACTTTGGGGCGACCCAGGTTCTGAAACATCTTGGAATTCAGGAGCTTGCTTGACTTTGTTTAGCCCAGCGCCTCTCAAACGTGCTTGACCGTGGAATCATTTGAATTAGGACTGGCATTGCCAGTGTCCCTGGAGCGTGCCTGGAGGTCCCTGCAAGGAAGACCCACTTGGGGGCCCTAGAGGGAAGCCAGATCTTTCTTTCCCTGGGGTGGGGTGGTGGGCAGAGGGTGCTGCTTTCACGCCTCTCCCAGTGGCCCCCCACCCCCTTCAGGCAGCCACGCTCCGTCCTCACCGCCCGCTAGGGAGCTGCTCGGCTCGCTGAGTGCTCAGCATCACGTCCAGTTGTGTCGGGAGCCGCCGCTTTGCCCCCTCGGTCGAGTTTAGTTGGTTTCTCCCAAGGGCAGGGTCTCTGCCACCGAGACACCGTCGTCCCACACACTGGGCTGCCTAAAACGACACAGCTCGACGTCTCACGGCTCTGGTGGCCAGAGGCTGACGGCGAGGCGTGGGCAGGGTCCGGCGCCCTCCCCAGCCTGCGGGGGCTGCTCCTGCCTGGCCTCGCCCAGCTCCTGGAGGGGCCGGCCTTGACGTCCCTTGGCGTGTGGCCTCCTCCCTGCGTCTCTCCCCTTCTTTAAAGGAGCCCCCCCCCATATCGAATGAGGCCCATCTTACGTGGGTGACCTCCTCTTACCTCATTCCACCTGCAACAACCCTGTTTGCTGCTCAGGGCACGTTTCAAGGCGCTGGGGGTGAGGGTGTGGACGTAGCTTTTAGGGGGAAGAGCGGAGAGGGGGCATGACGCATGTCAGTCTCCCCAAATCTAAGGAGGGTCCCCTCTGCGGAGTCCTACCGTGGCTACGAGCAGGGGCTGGAAATTCAGAATGTAGCGTTGTGGCTGTGATTCGGCTAATTTACAGGAATGCGCCGTGTGCATATTTGGTAGGACAAAAACAGTTGAATAGCAGCAATTTCACACGGTTCAATCTCATATTTTTTAGAAAACGGGTCCTTATGTGGTAGAAGCACATAGTGAAGTATTACAGGTAAACAGCTGGAAGTCGTAGAACTTGCTTGAAAATGCTTCGGAAAAAAATAAGAAGTGGTAGATTCCAGGAGTTTGCTATGCCGTCTTTTGTGCGCTTAGAAATTTCTACAACAGGAGTGAAAGGAAAGCATGTGGACCTGGGCTCTCGTCCAGCTCCTGGCTCCTGGCTCCCGTCTCAGATGCCTGGCGGGCAGCAGGAGCCTGTCACCAGGTCGTGGAGGAGGTCGTGGGACGGGGGCAGAGCCCAGGCCGCTGTGCACTCCCCGCAAGCCGGGTCTGCGGCCCAAGGGCTCCGGGCCACGCTCCGCCCCCCTGACCTGCGGTTCCAGGCTGGCCACGCTGCCGCGGCTCCAATGTCATCGCCTAGGTGACGGGGACGCTGCCACCTCCGCTGGGGAACAAGCTGCGGCCTCCCCGAGCCTCCGCCGGCCGCACCGACCCTCCTGGGGCCCAGACCTGGCCAAGGTAGGCTTCGGCGGGGCCTCCTCCTTCGGGATGGCACGAGAGCCCTGTCGCTATCCCCACTGCGCGGCAGCTCCAGGGGCCACCCGGTGTGCAGGGCAGAGCCCCAGCTCCCCCCGCTTCCCACCCTGCACTTGCCTGGGAATGGGGTGCGTGTGCACAGACCAGAGGTGGGTGGTCCCAGCCAGTGGACCCTCTGATGGGACATGGGCAAGGAGGTGGGGTGACAGCTACGGTGCCCTTAGGAGGGCCCTCAGCCCAGACTGTGACGGTCCACGTGTAACCCTGTGCCGGGGGCAGGGGACAGACCAGGTCTGAGAGGCAGAAGTCGCTCGGGTGCCGCCACCTCTCCCGCTGGACCCGCCGGAACCCCCTCCGCTTCCTGCCTGGGAGGCCCCCCTGGGCCACAGGCCACACCCGCCTCCCTGGCACACACCTGCTGGCTCCACCTCCTGGCCTGAGACCCACTTAGCCAGGAAATTGCTCAGCGAGGCCCGTTGCCCTCTGCGGGGTCCAGCTGCCGTGGCACTGCTCACACGTGGTGACGCCTGGGGTCCGGGCAGACTTGGCCCTGCGGAGGGACTGGTTTGGGGCATTAGTTGTGAAGAGGGCAAAGCATGTGTGTGCAAGGCAAGGGGGTGCACGTGCACGAGTGTACCTGTACACGAGTGTGTGTGAGTGCACGTGTGCACATATGTGTGGGCTGCGTGTGCATATACATACATGTGAGTGTGTGCATGCGTACGTGAGTGCGTGCTGATGGTGGCGAGAAGGTGGCTGTTGGGGACACCCCAGGAGCCAAGGTGCTAGTGTCTCGTGTCCGCGTCTTCTAGAAGAATGCAAACGGCTCAGCCCGGGCGCCTGGCCCCTCTGGGCAGATGGTGTGGCTTGGGGCAGGGTCTCAGGGTCTTCCTGACTTGCTCTGTAAGGTAGGAGAGCTCCAGCCTCTCTGGAAAGCTCTTTCTCGTCTCCAAAGCGCCGTACAGGAGAGGCTGGGGGCTGTCACCAGATCACCCCGGGACCCCACAGGCTGAACCTGCTCACACGGATCAAGTGCGCATGCAGATACTGGCGGCCGTTGAGAACTGGGGGTGGAAGTTAAGAGATTTCCCCCCAAACCGCCCTCCCAGACCCCGCAGGCCCTACCGGGCTCAGACCGAGGCGCCTCGTTCTGCCCCTGTGCGGTCAGGCAATGCCCGCTGTGTGCCGAGGGCCCCCGGACCCTGGGCCCCCGCGGTGGGCGGAGAGACCCAGGCCCCATCGTCGGCAGAGGTGGGCCTTAGAGGCACGGATGCACAGGTGAATCCTCAGCACCGCCCCATGGTGGGTGCCGTGGAGGGGAAGAGCCGGGTGTCCCGAGGGCCCTGGAGGCCAGAGATCCTGCATCAAGGTGCGGGCACGGCCATGCCCCCGAAACCCACCGGGGAGGGTCGACCTGGCCCCCGTCTGCTCCAGGCTGGCAGCTGCCCCCTTGTCCTCTGCCCCTGCCGCGTGCGTCTCTTCTCCCTGCTCTTAGCAGTGCCCCTCCCTGCACCCTGCCCCAGGGTGGCCTCGTATTAACTTGTTTCCTCTGCTATGACCCTATTTCCAAATAAGGCCACCTTCGCGGGACCTGAGCAGAGCTTTTGGGGACATAAGATGACTCTTAACAGGGAGTGAGCCCTGGTGATGCCTGGTGGCAGGTGGTCCTGCGATCACAGGCCCCAGGGTCCCCTGGCTGTCGGCTCAGCAGGGAGGACCATGTGGCTGGAGCCCTGTGGCGTGGGAGGGCTGGAGCGGGTGACAGGGCCTTCCCAGGCCAGGAGGCCTCTTGTAGGTTTTATTCTGGCAGAGTTGGGAGCCGGGAGTGTTCTGGGGGAGGGGCGGCACGGCCCCACCTTCCTCCCCCGCCGTGCTGGGAATACCAGGTGGGCTGGGACTGGAGCGGCTGTGGGTGGGAGAGCCAGAGTCTGGGTCTGCTTTGGAGGCCAGGTGTGGACCATGAGAGAGAGAGTTATCCAGGACAAAGCCAAGGCTCTTACCTGGGTGCCTGGGAGGATGGAGATGCCACTTTGCTCCCACCATCTGCCATCCGTGTCTGTGCAATGCCCCCAGCCACCCTCGCCTCCCCAGGCCTAGACCTTCTCAGCCCCACGGCCTGCAGGCCCCTCCTCTACCACCCACTCTCACACCACACCCCAGCCCTCACAAGAATGTGCAATGTGTGAGGTAGAAATCTCCATCTCAAATAGCCACTCTGACCACAAGCTCCTTTTCATCCCATAAGCCTCTTCTCCAGCCTCACGAGACTTCCTGCCCCTGTAGCACACTACCTCCTCTCTGCTGACCTCCTCGTTCAGCCCCGTGGGATCCTTTTCCTCTCCCACCCAACTCAGACCCCACGCTGCTCTGGGCTTCCCTCATCCTAGCTGGGGCCCCCTGCCCTCCTCAAACAGAGATGGCTGGGCACTGCCATGAAAGCCCCCTCCGTGGGCGCAGTGGCCTGTCTCATCAACAGACTCAGTGTGGGTGGCACCAGCATCCTTGAACTCGTCCCTGCCACCTCACCACCCCTCTGCCCATCCCTACTGCCCGTCTCAGAGGAAGCTTCTGCCATCAGGTGCCACATGCCCTTACCTCCCCTCCCACTGCCTCCAAATTCACCTGCTCCTTTCCCCCAGGGTCTGCCACCCACCCGCGGCAGGTGATGGGGGTGTCGAGGCTTCTCCTTCCGCCCCTCCTAGTGTCTGGCCTTCGAAGCTCCCACAGACAGAAATGTTTTTGCCTCCACCTGGTCCCCTGGGAACGTCACTGCACAGAGCCGGACTCATGGCTCCCTATGGGTTTCTGTTGCCTTGGGCTATTGGGTCCCACTCATTTGGAAAGCGCCTCACTCCTGAAAAGGCTGCCGATGGGGTAGCTCCCTGCAAGAGGGCAGCTTGAGGCCACTTTCAAAACAGCCCGTGGGGCGGGAGGGAGATATGTGGCTGGTGGGGTGAGGGGCACTGGAAGGAACCACGGCAGGGCGGACCACCACCATAGCCTGTTTCTTATTCCAGCCTTAGGGCTGGTCAGGTTTCTTCTTCCCTCTCAGCAGCCACGCTGACACGAAGTCACCCATGGTCAAGGCCACGCAGACGTGAAGTAACCAATGGTCAAGGCCATGTGGACACGAAGTCACCGATGGTCAAGGCCACGCTGACACAAAGTCACTGATGGTCAAGGCCACGCTGACACGAAGTAACCCATGGTCAAGGCCATGCAGACACTAAGTAACCCGTGGTCAAGGCCATGCAGACACTAAGTAACCCGTGGTCAAGGCCACGCTGACACAAAGTAACTGATGGTCAAGGCCATGCTGACACAAAGTAACTGATGGTCAAGGCCATGCTGACACAAAGTAACCGATGGTCAAGGCCACGCTGATGCTGAGTAACCTGTGGTCAAGGCCACACAGACACTAAATAACCGATGGTCAAGGCCACACTGACACAAAGTAACCGATGGTCAAGGCCACGGCGATGCCAAGTAACCGATGGTCAAGGCCACGCTGACACCGAGTAACCTGTGGTCAAGGCCACGCTGACGCCGAGTAACTGGTGGTCAAGGCCACGCTGATGCTAAGTAACCTGTGGTCAAGGCCACGCTGACGCTGAGTAACAGATGGTCAAGGCCATGCTGACGCTGAGTAACAGATGGTCAAGGCCACGCTAAGGTTCACTGAGGCTCGGTGCCACTGTGCCGAGTCCTGCTTTTTACTGTGCCTTCCCTCACCCCACACAGGGCTTCCATGTCGGATATGACCGTGACTCCCATTTTATAAATGAGGAAACAGGCGCAGGGGCCCACCTGTCCAAGCTTGAGAGCAGCACAGGTGGGCAACGGGAGCCAGAGGGGGAGGGGCTGGGGGCCGGCCAGGCGTGCAAAGCTGCAGTGCAGGCAAGGGTGGGCCCTGGGGTGCTGGGATGTGGGAGGGGCCTGGAGGTGCCCAGGAGAGAAAGGGGAGTGGGCCACCCGGCTCCTAGGTGTAGACCCCAAAGACTGACAGATATTTTCACACTGAGTGATGTTCATCCAGGCATTATTTCCAGTCGCCGAAAGGTGGAAGCTGCCCAAGTGTCCCTCAGCAGATGAGCACAAGGTGGTCCATCCAGGCAGTGGACTACTACTCAGCTGTGAAAACAAGTCAAGTGCTGGGCCACGCAACACTGGAGACCCTCGGTGACGTGATGTTGAGTGAAATAAGCCAGACACAAAAGGACAGAAATTGCATACTGCCAGTGATGTGCAATGACTAGAATAAGCAAATTCACAGGCGGGAAAGAACATTGCAGGGAGTGGGGAATGGGGCAGTAATGCTGAAGGGGCACGGAGTTTCTGTTTGGGGTGATGGGAAGTTTTGGAAATGGATGGTGACCATGGCAGCACAACATTGTGGATGAAATTAACACCACTGAATTGTATATTTGAAAGTGATTAAAATGGGAAACATTTTGTTGCATATATATTACCACAATAAAAATTTTCAAAAGAGAGAGAAAGAGAGAGAGAGGAAGGAAGGAAGGGGCATGGGAAAGGGCCTCCCCGGGCAGGAAGCAGGAGAGGAGTCAGGCAGGGCCTGCTCTGGCGGGTCCCAAGGACCCCCGGGGTCTGCCAAGCACAGCTGTGCTGCCCTAGGAGGGCTTCTGAGGCATAGCTCGTGGGCGCCTGGCGGCTTTGCGCTCGTCCCCAGGCTGTGGACCGAGCGGCCTCTGCCAGCACAGGCCAGCCTGAGCCCGGAACCCTGCCGGCGGGAAGCGTGGGCAGCTGCGCGCTCCTTCCGGAAGTGAGCCTGGCCACGTGGCCAGACACTCACTGCCACCCCATCGCCTGCCTCACGTGGATGCTAAGCCAACCGTCTGATTCAAACAGAAACTGCCGAGCGACCTCAAAGTTCTCTGGCTGGGACGCAGGCGCCAGAAGGAGGTCACCCTGGGCCCTCCAGGGTGTATCCCAGGGGAGTGGATCCCAGCGGAGGCCAGAGGCCAGGGTAAGAGGCTGGTGGGTGAGAGGCGGCTGGGGCTGGGGGAGTTCCTCGGGGCAGTCCCGGGAGCCTCCCCACCCCCTCTGGTGGGCTGCGGTCCAGGAGGGAGAGAGGCGGCTTAATCGGGTACCCCCAGCTGTTTCCACGGTGCACACTGCCCAAGGGTGGGGAGGCTAAATTTGTCCATCTTCGCTGACCCTTGGTTTCCCCGGCTGGGCCCGGGGCAGTGCGGGCGGGGAGGCCATCTTGGGGCAGCGGCCGGCGTTCTCGGCCGTGGGGCCAGGGCCTTCCGCAGGAAGTCGGGGCGGCAGTGCCCTCTTCGCGTGCCCTGACCTGCCTTGGGACGCAGTTCTGGCCCTGGCCGGCAGGTGCCCGTCCTGGCGCTGACCCCCAGCCCCCACCCGCTCTGCACGCCGGCATGGAGGGCGGCTGGGCTCTGGTCCAGGCACCCCGGATGTGGGCAGGGGGCCGGGAGAAGATGGCCGCTGGCCTGGCCCCCCTGAGGACCACCAGGCTGACCCTCGGCCCTGCCACGCCAGGTGGGTGCAGCCCCTTCTGGGCGGGCTGGCGGGGAGGGCAGAGGCGCTCAGCCCAGACTCCAAGTGGCCGGCTGGGCCGCCAGGCGAGGGGCCTGTCCTGCCACGCTCCGTCCCCATGAGGGCTGCCCAGCTCCTCTGCCCAGGAGGGAGCTCTTCTGGGGCATTCTACATGTCCTTGCAAAGAAAAGGCCACGAGGGTGAGTGACACGGGCCCAGGAGGCCCCTCGGGTGGGCCGAGGGCCGCCTCAGATCTCCATGTCCACCTTCACGGACATGGAAAGCAGCGTGCACGGTGGGAAGGGGCCGCTGAGCCGGGGGTGGCAGGGGGCAAGCTGGGGCTCGCAGGCCTTTCCCCATGAAATGGACGGAGGAGCCCGCCTTGCACGGCCGGGTACGCAGCCCATGGGCCTGGCTCTCTGTGTGCGCAGGCGACGGTCTGCAGCTCTGTCCTGGGGAGTCCCCCCGAGGGGACAGTGGGCAACGGGAAGGAGGCCCCTCATTCCAGAGCGGGCCCGGGAGGGACTACGGGGCTCTGGGTTGACCAGGGGCTGGGGTTGGGGTGCCAGGACAGGAGGGCTCCGCCATCTGCTGGACGGCAGAGAGGGTGTCTGTGTCCCACGTTGTGGGCAGAGCCCTTCAGGCTGACTGCGAGAGCTGGGCAGGACCAGGCGTCCTTTTGATTCGGGGTCAGGGAGGAGCTTGGGAGCTGGCTTCCTGGAAGAGGGTGCCTGGGTGGGGAGAGGTGGGAGGGGAGAAGGGCATGAGCAAGGGCACGGGGTCACAGTGAGGGGGCGCATGGGGGCTGGGCAGGGGTGGAGTGATGGTGTTGGGGGCAGGGAGGGGTTGAGCTGAGGTTGTGGCTTCGCCCCAGGAGGTCATGGAAACCGAGACCAGAGGGGCTCCGTGTGAGGGCTGCAGGTGTGGCTTGCTCATTCGGTCACCCAGAAAGGTGGGATCCCCTCCTGGACAGGATGGGGGCGGGAGCGGCACGCCAGCTGCGCACACTGAGCAGAAGTGGGTGCCGGCACCCTGCGTCTCCACTGCGGCCAAGACGGGGTCGGGGCCCCTTTGTGGGGGCTGTCTCTGGCCTGGGTGGACGTGCAGCAGCACCCCAGCCTCTGCCACTGGCGCCGGCAGTGCAGCCCCGGGGTGCCCGGCCTGGGTGAAAGCCCTCGGGGCGTCCCCTGTGGGCAGAATCGCCCCGTTGAGAGCCCCTGGGCTGGGGCCTGGGAGAACGCAGCGAGTCAAACGGAGAAGGTCGGTGGAGCTGTGTCACTTCCAGCGCACACTGGTGCAGAAGACCAATCGGAGGGCGTTTTACTCGGGACACCCAAGTTTTGCTGCCACAGAGGAAGCCAGAAGGAAGCAGCTTCGGGGTTCTAGGGATGGCAAAGGATTTTTATAGACAGAAAGGAACCTGGCTGGACTCCTACTGGTGGGACCAGGGTGTGTCCATCTTACAGGGGCGGGTTTAGGACAGGTGGGCTTGACTGAGTGTTGGGTCAAAGGTAACGAGCGAGGGGCTTGATTGTCTGGGTCGGCTGCCTTGGGGGGATTTCAAATTTCAGCAGATTGAAAGGAAACTTAAGAGGGCAATCCGCCCCCCCGCCCGGCTTGAGGGGCCCCCAGGGCTTCCTCTATACCCTTTCAGCACAGGCTCGGGTGGATTTTCTGGGGTCGCAGCCTGGCCTGGGCTCTGGCTGGCAGCTGGCGAGGGCACAGTGAGGTGGTGACATGGAGGGTGCTCGAGGCCAGAGCGCGTTCCTCCGGGGCCTGGGCACAGCTGCAGACGCCCACGCCACCCCCTCTCTATTTGAGTTACAAATATCTGCTGGGGGTTCCTTTGGGGTGATGCGGTTTTGCTGCCTGGGGCCAAGGACCTGAGCGGGCCAAGGTTTGCGTTTGGTTTGGGGGAAGCGTTGGAGGTTTCTCCTGCTCTCCCTTGGCTTAGACATCCCAGGACTTGCACGCTGGCCACCTGTCCAGCCTGGAAAGGGGAGGGGACCTGTCCGAGGCCTCACAGGGGCGTTGGGGCAGAGCTCGGGCGAGTTCAGAGGTCGTCTGAAGCGTGTGGCCTGGCTACATTTGAACGGGCGCGACGTGCTGCGGGGCAGGCAGCCGACCTCGGACACTCACGCCCATCTCTTGAGCCTGCAAAGCCTGCGCTGCCACAGCCTGTCCTTGTCCTTCACGAATCATGTTCGTGAATTTGCCGCCGCACTGAAATGTGTCTGCAACCCCAAAGGCAATATTTGCAGCTCTTTCGCAGCCATTCGCGGACAAGCGCAGAGAGGTGAAAAATTTGAGTCGCGCGATACGCGCGTTCCCATCTGACGTTGAGCAAGGAGACGCTGGACTATAAACGAGCATCCTCTGTGCCGTGTATCGAGTGCCACATTTTTCGCATCTCTGTGCATTTTGCTGGTGATTTGCAGTGTAAAAGGGCCCCCGCGCATAGCGCTGAAGTGCCGTGCGGGCCTCACGGAGAAAACGCGCGTGTTAGAGAAGCTTCGTCCAGGCGTGCGTTCAGCACAGGTGGCGTGAGCGCCCTGTCAGTCAGCCAATGGAGTGCATTAGACGCGGCGTCTTTAGACAGAAACCCGCGCCAAGCAAGGCTCTGTGCTGATGGCGCGTGGAAAATACTGTGACCAGAGGCTCGCGGGGGTGTGGATCTCTCCCTGGGCAAAGGTTCAGGATTCGCTGATCCCGCGCCCCCGGCAGCTCTGTAGAGCCTCGCTGCTGTGACTGGGGAGACGCTGTGCGCGCTTCTCTCCTTACGTTAGACAATATGCCGGCTTCCTTCCAGAGCTACCCCGGCTTCAAGTAAAACGTCCCCTTCCCATAATGCATTTGCATATTACTGCTTTATTATGAACTCCCAAAACCGTCTCATCAGAAACTCATCTTCCCTCTCCCTTTAAAGCTGGGATTTTAAAAACCGTTTGCAACATTTGTCAAGCTAATTTCCATTTGGTCTGAGACCCTCATTCCCTTGTGAACACATTTCCAAATTTAAAATGCAAGTTGTTGGGGAAATTGGGTTTAATTTATAGAAGGCCGTCTTAGAGCTCTCGCCTCACCTCAAGTGCTGCTGGCGGGAAAAGGGAATTTATTTGTCCTGCTGCCGACCGTTCTTGTTCCTTTAAGCCGAGCGGGACCCTGCGTAGGGCCCGGCTGCCAGACAGCCCCAGGGGTGGCTGGGGGGCCGTCTGCTGGGTGGACAGGGAAGGGGCCTCCCTCGTGGTGCCTGTAGGATGCTCTCCCCCTCTGGGCGCTTGTTAAAATGCAGATTCCTGGGCCTCAAGCCAGACCCCCAGAAGGGGAGCCTTTGGGGCTGGGGCCCCAGAACAAGCATTTTGACCAGCACCTGCGGGGAGCCGCACACACCTGCAGCCCTCTGGCCCTGGGGCGTGCCCGCCCCGACGTGCCCGGGGAGACGAGGCCCCTCCCGCACTCAGGTCTGCTGGCACCCGTGCCCTTCGTGGCTAACCTCTGTGCCCCTGCAGGGAAGGGAAGGCGAATCGGGGGTGCTGCTGCGTGCAAGCAGGGCCACAGTACTGGGGGGCGTGGGGGCGCACACAGACGCCGTGGGCGTGGGCGGAAAAGGCGCCTCTCAACTCTGGGTTCAATGAGAAGAAGGCTGGGACGCGTGCATCGCACATGACGCCACTAGGAAAATACATTCATACGCTGAGTTGCTGTTTGCTGTTGTTTTGTTTGTTTGTTTTTTGTATTTTTTAAACATTTTTCTGTGGGGTGGCATTTGCCAGGGACACCTAACTCTTCCGCCTTGGTCATATATAGTCACGATTTTGTTAAAACTTTGTTCTAACTGAAATTTATTTGTGTTTAGAAATGCTGTTCAAATAGAAATTCGTCTTTTCCCACCAAATCCATTTGTTTAATAACCTGTATTTCCTTAAGTTGGTATAAATGCCCCATTACTAAATTAAATTTCATTTAAAAAAAAGAAAAGAAACGAAAAATACAGAGTTCCCAAGTTCAGGCGCGTGGCCGGAACAGCGTCTCGTCAGCGAGCTTGCCGTGCCTCGGCGCCAGGAGGCCCCGTGTGCTCGCTGCCGGTTGCTCGCCGGGGCCCTGAGCGCCGAGTGCTCTCTGGGGCACAGCCAGGTGTGGACGACGGGACCCCTCAGGCAGACACCTAGGGCCGCGGCGGGGCCTGAAGAGGAAAGGGGAGGGGGCGAGGCGCGGCCGGATGCAGGGCTGGCCTCTCCCAGGGTGGCGGCTTCCCACCGGGCCCGTGAGCAGCTTGGGGTCGTCCAAGCCCCTGGAGGGCCTCGGACGTGGACGGCAGGGCAGAGGCGAAGCTCAGATGGGGAGCGGGGAGGGGCTCCTGGACTGGGGGGACCGGGGCAGAAGCGGCCGGATTTGCCGAATGCAGCAATCTGCCCATCCCCCTGGAGCTCGGTGACCACCCCCCGTCACTGCGTCCCCAGGGACCCGTCACCACCTGTTTCGTGTGCTGGCGCCCGCAGCCTCCCGGCGTGTGCTCCGTGCCCATGCACGCCCCATCCTGGTTGTGAGGGTTCGCGGGGTGGGGGGCAACCCTGCTCCCCGCTCTTGCTTCCCTGGAGGGCGTGGTGCCCCCAGGCCTTGTCCTGAGAGCCGGCTGATGTCGGCACCAAGCCTGGCGAGCCTGGGGTGAAGCTGGGCTCCGGGGACATGGAAGGGCGAGGGGCCACCAGACCCCACCCCACACAGGGGCTTCGCACCCCAGGCTATTCCAGGGAGAGGGGGTACAGGGCTGGAGTGTGGGGACCGAGGGGGCTCCTGGGGTCCCTGAGCTGCGTGGGGAAGCTTCCAGCACTAATTCCTCTCCCCCGGTGCTGGCAGCAGGGCCGTGGGGGCTCCGGGCGGGGTGCAGGCAGGATGTCGCCGACTCTGTGGCTTTAGTTTCCCGCGTCGTTCTCTGTCTCTGGGCTCAGGATGGCTGTCGGCAAAATGAAGTGGGGGGGTCCAGTGGTCTCAGTGGCAGAAGCTACCTGGGCTCGTCCCTCCGCAGTCTCCCGCCCCTGGCCCCTTCAGGCCCCCCCCCACGCCTGCACCTAGGAGCTGCCTGGCCGGCGGCTGCTCACCCACAGGGAGCAGCCGTGGGGAGGGTGGGGGGGCCTCTGCCCACCCTGTGCAGCCGCCGGCC
>JAQZBX010058647.1:0-17697 GCA_029593785.1 Cabassous unicinctus
TCTTTGGTTTTCATTTTATTCCTGTCAGTCACATAATATTTTCTGGAGCATCTATAATTTTATGACTCTCTTTGCCATCATGTTGATCATCATCTCTCTCAATATTTTAAACTCTTTTTAAGTTTTACTTGATGCTCTGGGACATGTTTAAGTTGTTATGCAACAGCACGGTTCATTTTGTGCATTGTAAATTCTATTCATTAAAGCCTCTGTTTTAGTCTGCTAAAGGCTACCAAATCAATATACCAGAAATGGGTTGACTTTTAAATAGTGATTTATTAGTTTAAAAGCTTACAGTTTTGAGGCCAAGAAAAATGTCCAAATCAAGGTTTCATCAGGAGATGCTTTCTTTCCAAACCATAGCTGTGGGCAATCAGGCACATGGCAGGGCAAAATGGCGGTGTCTGGTCTCCACCTCCTCCCCCAGGCTCCACTGATTTCAGCTTTGGGCTCCTAGGGCCTTCCCTCTCAGCTTCTGGGCATTTCTGTGTCTGTGGCTCTGCTGATTCTAGTTTATAAAAGATGCCATAAAATGATTAAGACCCATCCTGGGCTATGCCTTACTGGAGTAATCTAATCAAATGGCCCCCAACTGAATCCAATCTAATCAAAGGGTCCCATACCCACAGGAATGCACCAATTTTAGAACATAATTTTCTGGAGTCCACAAAAGACTCAAACTACCACAGGCCCCAATTCAGATATTAAATTTGCTTCTTGCATTAGAAGTTTTCTTGCATTTTTCATTGAAAGATACTTCTTTTCCTATTCTTCCACAGTTGCCGGGACTCCTGTTTTTTTGTTTTTTTTTAATGGCATTAAGAAAATATCATCTAAATTTTTTCTTTCTTGTTTAGAGTTATTTTTCAAAGGCAACTTTTTCTGTGAGTCTTTAAAACAATGTTTACTTCTTTTATGAATCAGTTTCATTCCACTAAAGTTTGTTTGTTTACTCATTCTTGAATGTGAAGAGATCTACCCAAATCTAGGATTTTCCCACAGACATGGAAGTGGGTATTTTTAGTTCCACTTCCTGTTCCCCTGGGGATGATGATTTATCCATTTCATTAACCTGAAAGGCACATTTTCCCCCTGTAAAACTATTTGAGAACACTATAGGAAGACATTGATCAGGGATGGTTTATGAATAGAACTGTTTGGCATTCAGGGAATGAACTAGGTAATCTCTCAAGAACTCCTCCTTCCCTAAAATTCCTCACAACCTCCTCCTTGCTGTTATTCATTAATTGACTTGTCCACCTCTCCTAACACCAACGTGGTGAGTTCCAGGAACACGGAACAGCTTATGCCTTGACTAGCTGCTCTGTGGAGGTAGTGTTTGTTTGAACTGGATGGCATCATTTCCTGTAGAATCCAAGGAGTCAACGTTTCTGAAAAATGTTTCTAACACTTCCAAAATGAACAATTTTGAATCGTTCTTTGCTTTGGGATTAGCACTGCTAAGACAGCTGTGATGGCAACAGAAATTTAAACCCTAACAAACCACAAAGGTAAATGCCAGGTTTCTACTTAACTCAGGAGAAAGCTATGAAGCAGTCACTAACTTGTCATGTCCTTCAGCTATTGGAATGTGGTGAGGTGAATTTCTGGTAAGCAAATTTACCCGAGAAACAAGGTCAAATTGCCTGCTTACATCAACTAACTTCCTTTAAAGAAAACTCCATGGGCTTGACAACATTAATTACAACGCAATTTGCATTGGTGGGTCCTCATGAGAGGCTGGACTCAGAAACCTGGCAAAATAGGACTGTGGGTTTCAAATAGTCTTGCAGTTTCCTCAAGAAAAGGCTTTTTTCCACCTTGTTTTCTGTCTGTTGTGTGAGGTTCTGAACTTACAGACTGCAAAGACATCAAGAGAATAGGTGTTTCTGTGGAGCATGAGCTGAGAAGAAAGGAGGTGGTTTAGGGAAAGAATAGGATGTGAATTTCAGAACAGCAAAGTGTCCACAACCACTTCAGAAAGAAGTGGTTTCATGGCAAGCTTGTCAGGTGTGGGCAGTGGGCTGAAATGCCCTTTATTCCTGAGTGTGAAAAGAACCAAGGAGATTTTTGCTTCTCCTTCAACTGCTCAGCATCCACTTCCCCATGCCCCTTTCTGCCTCTCTCTCTCTCTTCTGGAAGCATGGTTCTCAGCAAAGTCAATTTTGCTTTTCCAGCATTTAACATCATGTCACTATTCAGCAATGATCAGGATAAGAAAAATCCGTGTCACTGATGTAAGAAGCAGAATTGTAATCGGAATGTTGCTTTGGTAAATATAGAGATTTAAAGAGGAATTGGGATGATCCCACCAACAGTTTCAAGCAAGAGAGGAACAGCCTTGCCCTTGGGATACGGTGCTCACCATCCGACAGCTTAGAATTCCTCCCACCTGGGGAATGCCGAATTCCCTCTGACAAACTCAACACAGCCCCTTTTCCTATGAGCCAGGTGGGCTACCTGCTGGTAAGAGCTTGCATTCTCTTGTCAGCATAAGCACCGCCATTGCCCAGGTTGGCTGTGCACTGCCACAGGTGTCCACGTAGATGCTAGAGCAGGACCTCCCAGCCTCAGTGCGATGATCATTTGCGATGGATGGTTCTCTGCTGAGGGCGCCATCTTGTGCACTGGAGGACGTTGAGCAGCATCCTGGCCTCCACCTACCAGATGCAAGTAGCACCTCCCCAGTCGAGACAATGGGAAATGTCCCCAGGCACGGCCAGCACCTGCCGTAGAGGGTCTTCAGCCATTCCATCAGAAGAGATGCTCTGGTTGAGCCACCCATTCACCACTCGCTTCTTACGCTCTGGAGGGGCCGCAGTGCTGACTCGCCACAGTCCTTGAATGGCAGACTCGCTCTCTCTCTCTTTAGTCAGTTTTGTTTCCAGATTTTGGCTTTTTAATTGCAGAGCCCATCTGCTCTTCCAAGTATATGATCAAAGGCCTGAGAAAAGAACACAATGCACACTACCTATTCTTGGAATTCAGATCTTTTCATATCTGATAACACCTCCACTGGCTCTGAAGTTCATTTTCTCTTATGTTTTCATGCCCTTCAACTTCTGTTATCCTCCTTGACCTGATATCAGCCCTGCCTAAATGCTTCCTGGATAAACAGTGGTGATAGCTACATATTTTCTTTTTATTTACTTATTTTATTAGAGAAGATGTAGGTTTTCAGAATGTTATGCAGAAAATACAGAATTCCCAATATACCCTTCCTTCATTATTGCCATCATGTCTTAGTGTGGTACATTTGTTACAACTGATGAAAGAATAGAGTGGTACCTTGGTACTCACTGTTAATTGTTTCTGGGAGGTGTGACAAATACCAAAAATGATGAGTACCAAACAATTTTTCCCATTAAGAATAATGTAAAAAAAATTTAATGCCTTCCCAAACCAAAGACAATGCACATTTTTAAGGCAATATGTAAAAAGATAGGGTTGTATATCATTACTTTACATGAGAAATAAACCTAAAAATTAATACTTATGTTAAATAAAATAAAAACCTCACTTTACCTGTACTGAGAAGAGTCCATGGTCTAATGGGATGGTGGGAGGAGAGTGGTGAGGAGGAGAGCTCACATGGAGTGTTGTTTGGAAGGAGAGTATCTCTCCAATAGAACATTGGGCACTTGCACTTCAGGTGTTCTTTCTCTTTTCTGCCTTTTTTCAGCTTGCACCACAGGCTCTGGCACAATCTTTGTCACCTTCACTAAAAATTTATCAAATGAGGACTGCTTCTGTCTTCTTTTCAGAATTCCTTGAAAGTGTGAAATTGTTTGGTCATTCAATAAATTCACATTTCTGCCTGTCAGAGCTTTGTCTGGATGGTACTTCTCCTCTTTTTAAAATTATCTAACCAGCTATGGCTGGCCTTTAAAACTTCAACACTCTCATCACTCGGTTCTGGTTTGTTTTTCAAAAGATCAGCATGCAATACTTTTGCTTTTTCACATATCATGGCTTCTGATACACTATTACCTGCTAACTGCTTCTGGTTTATCCAAATTAGTAACAGCTTTTCAACTTGCTCAATGTTTGGGAACGTTGCTTTGTTACTGCTTTAACTCCTTTCGCAACAGCAGCCTTTTTTAATCGCTTCTTTATTTTTAATGATGGTGGAGACTGTTGTTCTAGGCAAGGTATTCCCTAGCAAGATCAGTAATGCGAATACCGCTCTTATATTTACCTATTATTTCTTTTGTTGCTCAGTGGTGGTGTGAAGTAGTTTTCTTTTCTGCTCAGCACTATCACTATTCATTTTCTTAGGACCCACGATAAGGAAAAAAAACACAAAAATAGACAAAATAACCACAGAAACTAAGATAAGACTGCAATGGGATGTGCACAGGGCAAGAGCTACCGCGTGACTGATGCGTGACCCTTTGTTTTGGCTGGAAAGGGAAGCAAGTCATGACACAACTGACACCAAGTTCTAGCTTGTGCGTTGAGTACCAAACGAACGACGAGTACCAGGACAAAATTTTTGCATCAAAATGCATCGAATATCAAATTTGGTGAGTTTCAAAGCAGTTGAGTACCAATGTATGATTATTATTATTATTATTTTTTAAAGATTTATTTTATTTTTATTTATCCCCCCCTTGCTGCTTGTGCTCGCTGTGTCCATTTGCTGTGCGTTTTTCTATGTCTGCTTGTCTCCCTTTGTTGCATCATCTTGCTGTGCCACGCGGGCCGTCTGCTCACTGTGCCACGTGGGCCAGCTTGCCTTCACCAGGAGGCCCCGGGCATCGAACCCAGGGCCTCCTATATGGTAAACGGGAGCCCAATCACTTGAGCCACATCTGCTTCCCATATTATTATATTTATACTATTGAATATAGGTCATGGTTTATATTAGGGTTCACTGTGTTGTGCAGTCCTATGTGGGTTTTTTAAAATATTATTCTAGTAACATATATACAACCTAAAATTTCCTCTTTTAACCACATTCAAATATATAATTCAGTGTTAATTACATTCACAATGTTGTTCTACCATCACCACAATCTATTACCAAAATTTTTCCATCACCCCCAACAGAAACTCTATACCAATGAAGCATTAACTCCCCATTCCCTACACCCACCCTGGGTAACCTGTATATGAGTCTCTGATTCTATGGATTTTCTTATTCTAATTATTTCATATCAGTGAGATCATAATATGTCCGTTGTTTGGTGTTTGGCTGATTTCACTCAACATGATGTGCTCAAGGATCATCTATGTTGTCACATGTGTCAGAACTTCAATCCTTTTTATGGCTGAATAAAATTCCATTGTATGCATATACTACATAATTATCTACTTACATTATAGATTATCCAATTCTCCTGCTGTTATTGATTTCTAGCTTCATTCCATTGTGGTCAGATAAGATATGTTGTATGATTCCAATAAAAATAAATTTATTGAGACTTGCTTTGTGACCTAACTTAAGGTCTATCCTGGAGAATTATCCATTGCATTAAAGAATGCCTAGTCTGCTGCTTTTGGGTGACGTGTTCTCTTTGTGTCTATCAGGTCTATTTGGTTTCTAACTTTTTTTGAGTCTTCTCTTTCCTAATTGATCTTCAGTCTAGATGCTTAATCCATTTTTTAAAGTGATGCACTGAAGTGTCCTACTATTAATGTAGAACCATCGATTTCTCCCTTCAAACCTGCCAATAGTTGCTTAACATATTTGGAGGCTCTGCTATTAGATGCATATATCTTCATAAATAGTATGGCTTCTTGTCAAATTGACCCCTTTATCAGTCTGTAGTGATCTTCTTTGTTCCTTGCAACAGTTTTTTGTTTGTTTGTTTGTTTGTTTGTTTGTCTGTTTTTTAGTTACCTGGGCTGGGGATTGAACCCAGGACCTTGTATGTGGGAATCCAGCACTCAACCACTGAGGCACATCAGCTTCCCTGAGTTGGTTTTTTTGTTTGTTTTGCTTGTTGTTTGTGTTTTTTCAGGAGGCATCAGAACCGAACCCAGGGCCTCCCATGTGAGAGCCACATCAGTTTCACCTTGTAACAGTTTTTCAGTTAATGTATATTTTATCTGATATTATATAGTTACCCCAGCTCTCATTTGATTACTATTTGCATGGTATATTTTTTCAATCCTTTCACTTTCAACCTACTTGTGTCTTTGAATTTGAATTTAAGATGAATCTCTTATAAACAGCATATAGCAGAGTCATGCTTTTATATCCATTCTGCCAGTCTCTGCCTTTTGACTGGAGAGTTTAATTCATTTACCTTTAAAGTAACACCTATAATTCAGGACTTTCTTCTGCCATTTTGCTATTTGGTTTTTCTAAATTTTATACCATTTTTGCCCCTCAATTCTTCTGTTAATTCACACTTTCATATTTCCTTGATTTTTGTAGTGTACCATTTTGTGTCCCTTATCATTTCCTTCTGTACATATATATTTTTTCATATATTTTCTTTGTGGTTACCATGGGGCTTAAATTTAACATCCTCAATCTATAACCATCATCTTTTGTTTGATACCAACTTAATTTCAATAGCATACACAAACATTGTTCCTATACCCTTCCATCCCCCCACCTTTTTGTTGTATTTGTTACAAATTATATCTTTAGACATTGCATGTTCAAAATCATAGATTTACCATTACTGTAAATTTTAGAACACTTGAGAAGTAAAACGTAGACTTATGTACCAAAACATATAATACAATACTACTGGTGTTTGTAATCACCCAAATGGTTACCTTTACTGTAGGTCTTTATTTCTTTACACCACTTTGAACCACTGTCTAGTGTCCTTCCTTTAAGTCTGGAGAACACCCTTTAGAATTGCTTGTAGGAGAGGTCTAGTGGTTATGAATTCCCTCAAGTGTCTGTTTATCTGGGAATGTCTTAATCTTTCCTTCATTTTTTGAAAGGCAGTCTTGCTGGTAATAAAATTCTTGGATGGTGATAGTTTTCCTTCAGCACTTTAAATCTTTCCTCCCAAGACCTTCTTGCCTCCATGATTTCTGATGAGAACCAGCACTTTTATCTTTTTGGGGCTCCCTTTTACATAACATGTTGCTTATCTCTTGCAGCTTGGAGCTCTCTCCTCGTCCTCGGTACTTGGCAATTTGACTACTATGTGTCTTAGAATGGTTCTATTTTGGTTTATCCTGTTTGGAGTTCACTTAGCTTCCTGAATGTGCATATTGATGTCCCTCATTATATTTGGGATGTTTTCTGCCATTCTTTCTTTGAATATTTCTTCTGCCACTTTCTCTCTTTCTTCTTCTGCATATATTTGTACCCTTGTTGGTGTCCCACAGGTCTCTTAGGCTCTATTTACTTTTTATTATTCTTTTGCTTTCTGCTCCTCAGCCTGAATGATTTCAATTACCTTGTCTTCAAAATCACAGATTCTTTCTTCTGCCAGCCCCATTCTGCTTTTGAAACACTAGGGAATTTTTAATTCCAATATTGTGGTCTTCAACTCTAGTATTTGTTTGGTTCCTTTTTATAATTTTTATTTCTTTATTGAGATTCTCATATTGTTTATTCATTGTTTTTTATATATACTTTAGTTCTTTCTCTGTATTTTCCTATATCTCCTTGACATATTGAGGATCATTTTCTTTAAAGTCTTTGTCAGGTGTGCCCAAAGTTTGGTTTTCTTTGTTAATGGTTTCTGGAGTTTTACATTGTTCCTTTGGGTTGGTCATTATTTCCTGTTTATTTGTCTTGCAGTATTTTGTTTCACACAGTACATTTTAATAGTTTAAAGTGTTAATTCTGGGATTTAGTTACTGAGCTGTCTGTTCCTTAAGTTTGTATTCAGCTAGTGATATGACAGAGATTTTCTTGAGTGTCAGAAGTTAACAAAAACTAACAAATCAATGCGAAAACACCTTTCACAGTCTTTGCAAATTGGATCTGCTTTGGCTGGTGCTGTCTTTCAGACTGTAGCCCTCTTATCAAGAAGATCAGCCTGAGGCAAATGTGAAGTTCTCTTTTTTTGAAAGAGAACTTTTGGGTCCTGTTCTGGGCATGTACTTGCTTATGGCCTTAAGAATTTCCCCAATTACAGAAATTTGAATGAGCCCTCTACTTCCTATAATATACTTTCTTCCCCTCCTGGGTACTCTATTGTATGACTCAAAGCTTTTAATCATTTGGCTCAAGCCATTTTGACTTAGCTGTTTCTTATATTGCTCTAGCTGTCTGCAAGCTGCTTCTGCTTGCAAGGCAAGTTCTGGGAGGGTGAGCCTGAGATGAATTTTCTGGTTCAGTGTTTTAGGCTGCCATCTGATAGATTGGCACTGGCATACTGGCACCCCAATATGCACATAGGGGTTACTCTGCTCCCTCCAGAATAGGGCAAGGTGAGATGAGAACACAGTCTGGCTCTACACTGAGCTATGGAGAGGTCGAAGAAGGGCCAGAAATGATGCCACAAGCTTCTCCGACTATTTTTAGTGTTGCATTTTCTTGATTCAGCAGTCACCCAGTTACTGCTGCCTTTTAACTGCTTGCCAGAGTTTTGAGGAAGATAGCTTTGCCAGATTTTGCTAGTTTTTCAAAGATTCTATTAGCGAATGGCACCCTCCAGGAGGGTCTTGTGTTACCATCTTGGTACACTACATACTTTCCTGTCTACCTAATATTACACAATCAATCAATATCGTAGAAGTTTACTGTGAAACAGGTATCTCAATATCTCAAAAATCTTCCATCTCCCCCTTATTTATATGACAGTATTTGGAGGAAATTCTGGACGCCTCCAGAGGAAATCAGTTCCCTTCTGAGGTCCTAAACTCCTTTCTCCACAACACATTGTGCTAGCATTTATTCACTCACATGTCTCTCTCCCCCCAGAACAGGAACCACTTAAGGGTTTAACTGCCACTTACTTCTGCAGCACCAGGCGCCTGGCAGAGTATAAATGTTAGATGATGTTTGTGAATTGTGTTAAGTGAACAGAGTTGCAATTAAAGAGCTCAAGAAGACGGTGCTATAATGCCAGAAGCTGCCCCAGAGGCTGGCTGATTAAATCATTGGTGATCAATCACACTTTTCCACTCTTATGCTTCACTGCTAAGTCTGTTCTCTTACCTTTCCTGCCTCTCTCCCCCAGGGGAAACAGAACTTTGGAAATTTTGTGTTTGATTATGAGTATGTAAAAGGTAGATCTAGGTAGAAATGGGAAGAATAATTTAGAAGGAAGTATTGATTAGGCAGAGGTATATCACTATCAATTTTACAATAAGGACTAACTATATATTAAAATATAAGCATGGGAAGTGGGTGTGGCTCAATCGATAGAGCTCCCGTTTACCACATGGGAGGCCCCGGGTTCGCTTCCCGGGGCCTCCTTGTGAGAGCAGGCCGGCTGCGCGGCGCGGTGGGCTGATGCAGCAGGACCTCACAGCAAGGGGGAGATAAGCAGACACAGAAAAAACACACAGCAAATGGACACAGCAAACACAAGCAGCAAGGGGGAGATAAATAAATAAATCTTTAAAAAATATATATATAAGCCATTCCACCAAAACAAATCTAATCAGTTAACTTTTAGGAAGGAAAGGGGCCATTTTGTCTGTGAGCTCATCTCCTTTGCAAAATAGAGAGCCCAACATCTTACAATAGTGGAGGTTTCTAGGTAAATATTGAGATATTAGAAGGAGAAAAATCAAAACAAAATTCAAAAGTTAAGCATTTTCCCCCTAACCCAACTCAAAATAATTAAAGCAATAATGAGAATCTCTGGCTTATGAACCTTGAAAATGCAATTTGACTTTTTCAAAGGCCTCCTCAAGGGTACAGATTACAAAAGATAGGTTAAGATGAAGGAAAATTACCATAAGGAATTAAAGCCACATATTCATAAAAAGTGACTCAGACTCTAAAAATAAAATCTGTTATTCAAGAGCAAAGAAATCTAGAATCATCTAAATCCAGCAATGGGAAGAAATTAGTCTCCTCCTTTGTGACATAAGAAGTTAGAATGGATGATGGTTTAAGTATATTTTTGTCCAAGATCCTATGAAATGTTGAGCAATGTAGAATGATTTTATTTACCCACAACAACAAGAACTTGTCATAAAATTCATCAAGCACACATCAGCTGTCCACAACAAGAGACAGGTGAGTTCACATTAGGTGTCTCAGAATATCATAGTGGTAGTGGGAGAGCTGGTGGTGATGCTGGGCAGCACAGAGGCGTTAATAGGGGATGATAACTTGGTGTGAATATGTGAGAAATGAGAGGGATTGCCCGAGGCTTCCCGGCACAGGACAACTTGCTGGTCTGCCTGACTGTTATGGGAGGTTCTCATGACCAGCGCCCTGGCAAGGCCATCTCAATAGTACAAATGTATTTGGGCTGATGTATTGTCTATACTCTTTGTGGCCTTTGAAATAGGATTTCTGAACAGTTAGGGTATAGTCTGTGGTCATGGAAGAGTATTAGGCTAATGAAGGCTCAAAGCCTAGTTCTTGGCCTCCTTGGTGAGGGAAATATCCAGCCATTTAAGAAGGTCCATTAGGCGTGGACTTGACCATGAGGGCAGAGTTCTCAGAGGTGAGTGAGCTTCACAGAGCCCTGGGGCCAGGGCTCCAAATGTAGATGACAAGGCCCTGCTCCCAAGGATTCTGATTTAGAAAGCTGGGGCCCAGAACTTTGCATTTTTAACCAACAAAGTGATCCTAAGCAGGTATCCTTTGAGAAATTCAGTTGATTTCTACCTCTCCTTCTTGGCTCAGGTCCTTTGAATCAGGCCCATTTAATTTTTTTCATCCGCTCCTATTTTGACGAAGCCAGTTTTAGTATCATAATTTACTTCTAGAATGCTGTTACTATTATTCAGAATAGTATCATTTGGCAAATTGGAAATGATTTTTAGAAGAGGGAACATAAAAAGCTTTTGAAAGGAAAACCAGATCATAAGATGGTCTATTAAGCAGCAAGAATAGATTCAACTTTGAAGCTACAGGGAATTTCAGCAAATGGTCTCGATGAGGAAATGGCTAATGGGGATTTGGGGAGCCAAGGGGAAAGGGGAGAGCACTGCACTCCTGTCAGTAGTTAGACCAAGACTGTTTGTTCTGTGAGAAGACCTCGTGATCTGGGGAAGGCCAGGTGGCCAGGAGATCAGTGTTCTCACCAAGACATTTGCTCACTGATGTAAAAACCACTCCAGCCGAATTCCAGCTTCCAAGACTGTGAAGAACATCCAGGAAAACAGTTGCCTTGATTTATAGGAAGTCTAAAACCTTGGCTTCAGCATGAGTGTTTGGATCTGAGGTTGGAATCGCTGAGAGATCAATTCACGGCCCCTGTCGTTAGGGGTGCCCAGCACAGGAATTATCAACACGGCTGTGGAGGAAAGGGGGCTTGGGCAAGCACATGAGGGCTGCAGAATGATCTGGAAAGCACTCACCCAGGCCGGGAGATGTTTGCCCTTCTCCAGAATTCTGTTTAGTAAAAGCAAAACAACAGCAAAAGGGCACTCATGAGTTAACAGATGACCAAGGCACACCCAGAAGCATAATGATTAGCAAAGGCAAAGGAAAACACTCTGGTATCTGTTCTCAATACCGTTGAACCAGACATTTGTCATAGGAAGCGAGGCCTAATAAATAATAAAAGTAAAAGGCGGGGGGTGGGGGGGGTTAGCACCGAGGCAGGCAGTCTGAGCCAGCCCTTTGCAATGTCTGGGAAGAGGAATTTTCGAATCAAAGCCCAGTTTCTTTAGAACACGGGCCCAGGCCTGTGTCTCCACGCTGCCCCTGAGAGTTCCTGTCCACTGCTCTGTCCCTTCCTGGCCTCTCTGCACAGGGCTCCACGCAGGCCGTGGAGAACAGACGACCTGTGGCCACTGCCTACACTCTTCTGTTAAATCTGACAACTGAAAATGCTTTTAACAACAGACTCCCATCTAGTCTGCTTCGCATGCAGAAGCCTAGTCTATAAAACGATACAAGCCAAGCCCTTTGCTGGAAGGGACAGGGCCAGCAGCCACATCGGGGGGGCCTTCGACTGGAGCCAGCCTGGGGAGCTAGCGAGGCGGCGCCATGGTGAGCGGGTGAGTCCTGAGGGCGCTGGTGGCCTTTGGGCGGCGCCACCTTGAAATCCTACGGATTCCTCAGATCTCCGCCTGTTGTAACGGACACCCAGCTCAAACGAAGTGAAGCAGCAGTGCGAACCGGCGGTGTATGAACCTTGAAAAGGCAAAGCTGGGATCGGAAATAAGCGAGAAGTGGATCCAGAGGCTCAAGGGATGACCAAGCTGGAATCTCCGCTCTGTCTCCACACCTCGGGTCTCCATCACATTTTGTGGGCTTAACCGCCCGCGAGGCCTCTCCACGAGGGTGGGAGGGACGAGAGGGCACCCCTTTCCCTCTGGCCGAGCTCCTGCCCACCTCCTGCACGCCTCCCCTCAGCGCACACAGGCAGGCCCTGCCCAGGTGCGACCCGGTGCAGGTGGGAACCAGGCTGCGCGTGCGGCGAGCGGTGACTCGCCTGCACGGAGCGTGTCCCGGAGGAGCCACTGCGGAAAGCAGCTCTCTTTTCTTCTTACCAGCACAAGCCTATCGTCGGAAGTGCCCGCTGCTCAGCCTCGGGCGTCCCCTGGTCCCTCCAGCTGCAGCTCCGGGTCGGTGGCCGCAGGCTGACGTCGCCCACAGCAGTGGACGCGCGGGCACTCCCCGCGCCGCGTGCTTTCTCCTCCTCACTCTCTAACGAAGCTCACCCTGGATCCGTCTCCTCTGGGCTCCCAGCGGCCCCTCCTGCAGGGGGAGCAAAGGGGTGGGGAGCTGGATCCCTTCCCCCTGCCCCAGGAGGAACTGAGTCGGACAGTGTCTTGATTAGAAAAGCAAGATCATCCGGGCAAATATATGTGCACAATACGCGTTCACACACGTGGGCACACACATGCAGGAATTTAACCCGACACTATTGGTGGAGCTGATAAAGTCCGTCTGAGGGTCTTGATCCTGTACCTGAAGTCATGGATAATGCAACAGGGAAGAAAAGATGAACATGAAATGGGGATGGATGAAGCTTTGAGATTATGCTAGAAGACCAGGATGGTCTGGAACTTGTTGTCCTCCCGCCACCTGCAGTCTTACAGCTTTGAGGGCAGGGTGAGCTCAAGGAGAGGCTCAAAGATTGGTCAAAGGACTGGTCCTGGCTGCCCCCAAGGTTAAGCAGTTGACCCAGGAGGGACCCTCACACGTGCAGGCATCATAGCTGTGGCTTCACTTCCGCCTTCCAACTCTTGTACAAAATGCCTCTTGTGGCCAATCCAGAGCCATGCAAGGAAAGGAACTCTGGGAAGCAAGCCTAGACCAGATGAGCCGGGTGGGGCCCATGCAGGATGGTGAGATAGCTGGAGAGGAAGTTCCTCTTCTAGGACTAAGGTGTCCCGTTCCCCTGGTGCTTTGAGCGGGCAGATGGCTCTCTACGCCCCGTGACCTTCACACCTACCAGCAGGTGCTTCATGGCCAGTGGGCACATGGGGCTGTGGGACAGGAGGTTCTACCACAAAGCCCAAAGGATCACCAAGATTGAATAAACCCCTTTATCCTAGCCCTTTTCACTTAGAACTGAACTGACTATAGAAAAGGGGAACCTCTTTTAAGGGGGCTGAGTTAGAGTTCTCAAAAGATCCATTCTGCTCTTCCATGGCTCTCACAGAGGCTCAGAGAAACTTTAGTGTCCCTTGTTGTACAGCAGTCGTACGTTGGGTACAATTGTCAGTAGCTCAGGAAGACCCCACGTGATCAGCAGAGCCACCTCCTCACTCTCAGGATAGCAGTAGGAAAGAGAAAGCCAAGGACAGGTCACAAGCTCCTGGAGCATTTAGGCGTGACTCCCTCAGTTTCTCCATGTTTGTGACAGCGCCTGGCATCTAGTTAGTGCCCAAGGGTCATCCGTGAACGTGCCTACATGGGAGCCTGGCCGGGGCACAGCCAACACGGAGACGGCCGTGGAAGCTGCTGGAGCAAATGCCGCAGGACTTCCTCCTCAACAGCGAGGGTGGCTGGGTGCTCGGAAGGGGTCTTGGGGTTCCCCGACTGCGCTTTTGAATACAGACATGCAGAGGGCCCACTCACCAGTCTGTAGGGGTCCCACTGGACGGAAACGAGAGCCAGGGAGGTCACGGCGGCTGTGGAAAGCACCTTGCACTCGCTGCCTTGCTCACTGCCTGCTTCTGGCCCGCAGAGTCCCTCACACTGTTGGGGACACTTGGACAAAGCTCAGTGCACTTTATCCTCGGGGTGAGGAGTTCCAGGGGAGGAATGAGCATGTACTGAGGATTTAGTCTATGAGTTGGGAATGCCCTACATTATGCTAATGCTGCAGGTTATCAGCCTGTGACCACCTCCACACAGGTAACTGACGGCCAGCTGGTGACGGAGGAAGCCGCGACGTCGAGCCCTGTCTGATTCCAGAGTCCACACTCTGTCTCTGCTGCAGGATGCGGCCTCCTGCAGGGGAGTGTGCAAATTGGGTGAGAAGAGTTTAGAACTTGTGAGTTCTATTTATGGCATTCAGTGGATGTCACTTAATCGTCCGCTTGTTTTCAGAAGCATCGTATGTTAAAGCGCCCTGGGCGAGCCATGAGCTTCATCCCTGGGAGCCTGTGCAAATTAACTTCAACCAAGCCGTGTCCTCAAGAAGTCAGGTAACAAGTAACATCTATAATTCACTAATAGACGTTTTCTCCAGTTTCAGTACATTTCTATTTTAGAATTTCTTTAAAGTATTGATAAAATTGAATTTCATTTTCTCTCCCTTTTTTTGCATGTTTTTATTGTAAATATGTAGGTCCCTCTTTATCCAGAAGAAAAAGAAGTCCTCATGTTTTAGAGATGAATGCAGCGCCCAGGGATGAATGTAACTCTAAGCTATCTATAGACATTTCGTATATATATATATAGATTCCTTAACTCTCCAGCGCCTTTGGCCCAGGAGCGGGATGGAGTCACGCGGCTTTATATATGTCATTCTCAGCAGGATCCGTGTGAAACTAAGTAGGATTCCTAGAACCTTGGTTTTCTCCTGAGACTTCTATGGTTCTTCTGGCCCTCCGACATAATTTCCATTTTTCCTGTCCTCTTTCCAAGTGCACATTGGTCACTCGGAGCGAATATTCGGGAATGGTCCTGAGGAATTGCTCTTCCGTGCTCACTGCCCTCTCATGGCATCAACCACCTGGCATCGACCTGGAAAGTTCCTTCCTGCTGTTACCTTTAGAAACCCAGACACTCCCTCCTGGCAGGGGCCCCTGCCTCGTTCTCCCTGCCGTCTGCAGGCAGGGGCGGCAGGAGCTGGGGGCTGAGCCTCCGGCCTGGGCCAGCCTCGTGCCCACCCCTTATGCCTTGGTGTCTCCATCAAAGAGCCTGGGAAGAGAACTGCGGGTCCTCAGTGCCTCCCCGACGGGAGAGCACTTGTGGCTCAAGTGGGCATGACTGGCTCAGAAGAGGTGCCCCCATGTCCCCTTCCCGGAGCTCTGGAGCCAAGAGACGCCGGTTGCCCAGTTCCAGCAGGGGAGGAGGGGACAGCGGCGACGCCCCAGCAGCCTGGCCTTGGGGCTCCACGCCTTGGTCCTCCTCCCGAAGGCGACTCGGTGTCATCGCGCACTGCCAGCATCCGCCAAGGGGACCACAGCTTCGCCTCTGGCCCCTTTGCTGCCCTCCCTGGAAGGATGCGAAGACAGCCTGTCCACTGGAGCCACTCAGCTGCGGCTTGGTGGGCCTCGGCCTCCGGGTGGAGCAACGTGTCCCCGTAGACGTGGCCCCTGCTCACAGTCTGCCGTGTGCTGGTGACTCAGAACAAGGCAGAGGTGTCAGGGCAGAGTCTTTTGCTTTTGCTCTTGCTTCTGCTGGAAATGGAGAAGGGGGACATTCTGTGACACGTGGAAGAGGACGAGCTGGGCAAAGCCCACTGCTCCGCCCGAGGCGTGTGCATGGCGGTGGTGAAGTCCAAGCCCCGAGCTGCCCGCCCCACCCACCTCGTCAAACGCCCTGTGAGCACCGCCCGCGCGTGGGGGACGCGGGTCGCGGAGCTCAGCTCAGCGCTTCTCGGAGGAATTGTGGGCCTGGGTCGCCTTGCGTGTCACCCTGGTCCAGCCTGATGCCGAGGATGGAGGGGGCCGGCCGCAACCAGCTGATGGCAAGCGGTGGCCCGCGGTCTTGTGCATGTCACCTGAACTTGGAAGTTGACAATGCTGTATGGTCTTTGGGTCCGTGGAGAAAGGTGCTCCTCCTGGAGCCCCTGGCCCAGGACCCTTGGCCACGCCAGCCCCGTGGCTGCCACGAGGGTCCTCTTCACACCCCCAGCCCGTCCCTGGCTCAGCAGGACACAGGGCCTGTGATGAGAAGTGCCAACCCCACTGACATCCAGGAGGGACCGAGTGTGCCCACGGACCAAGCTCTACGCCTGCGTCGAGAACCGTGGGCCCTGAACTGAGTGCGTTCCACCAGTCAGCGAAGTGCTGGCTTCCGGTGTCAGTTATGTGGGGGTTCTGGCACTTCGGCTGACCCTGGAGGTTGCAGAGCCTGCAGGGAGGGAGGGTCTGCCACGGGGTATGTCGGGGCATCCCTGGTGCAAACCTGCCCCGACTGTGGTGCTCCAGCGTGTCCGGCAAGCTGGAGGGGTGGTTCAGTGCAGCCCCCTCCCGCCAGATGCCTCCTGGTCACCCGGGCGCTGCGGCAGACCTAGGGAGGGGGCAGGTGGCTTTGTGCAGGGAGCTTTAAATTCAGTTATGGCAGTGCTTAGTACTCCCTTTAAATGTTTGTCCAGCGGCCGACTCCAGCCTGCCTTCAGGCAGGCTCTCCAGAGAACAGAACCTACAGGACATGTGCGTCTACATTTCTATAAGCGCTTTATTTTAAGGAATAAGCCAGTGTGATTGTGGGTTCCAGCAGGCTGGCAGCTGGCAGGAATTTATTCTGTGGTGCTGAGGCAGAATTTCTTCTTCAGGAAATCTGTTTGGATGAGGCCCACCTGCATAGTGGAGGGTGATCGTCTTAAAGTGAGCTGGTTGGGTACGTCAGCCACACCTGCCAGGTACAGCCCTCAGACGAGCCTCGGGGCCCCAAACTGCCTCTCTGATTTGCAGAAATTCTAGTCTTTTATACCATCAGGATGCTTATGAGTGATTGGGGTGGGGTTTGCACAGGTTATTTCATTAACAAACATTAAGGGGCTGAGCCAGGAGGGGGTGGGTACCAATGGGGTGGGGGGTGAGTTACAAAGTTACGGCCATTATCTGAGATCACAGCGCCTAGGGGAGAGGGCATACGGAAAACAAAGGTCAGCTGCAAGGACTTCCGTGTGGATTTCAAGCAGAGGAAGGGAAGTGGTCACCCATCAGCAGAAATGTTCCTGTGAAGGGTAAGACCCAGTCTGGAGCAATCATTATAACAGCAGATGCACTGGCCGTGTACAAAGGCAAGATCCGCCGGGAATCACCACCACAACGGCGGGTCTTTAGCTGGAAATGGCCACCTACAAAGGGTGAGCTCAGTCTAGCCAGTTTCAGTCATTTCAGATAGTAACCGTTTTGACTGATTGAAAAAGCACCTATATAATGTTTCAAACATGTGGTTACAGCACCTAGGCTGAGAGCTACCGCCTGGCCAGGTCAGCACGTGAGCTGGTTGTCACAGGAGCCCATGGCGGCGTTCCTTGGAGGAAATCCAACACACTTGTCTTT
>JAQZBX010058648.1:0-17695 GCA_029593785.1 Cabassous unicinctus
TTTTTTTTTTTTTGCTGTGGGAAGGAAACATCATGGGAGGGAATGTTTTATTGACAGTAACTGCAGGGACACAGAGAAAGTGTCTGCTGTAGGGAAGTCCACAGGTATATATATGATTTATTTTCTAATTTCTGTTTCAGGGTGGTGGTGGGGACTTTGATTTTCATTGCAGCTAAATTTCTCCCATTTCCATTACATGGAAATTTTAAATTTTCATCATTGCACATTTCAACTTTAGAGGTTTATTTGATTTGTTATATATTATATATATATATTATATATATTAACAAGATTTTATATATTAACAAGATTTTTTTAATTTTCTAAAACTCATTAAAAAGTGGTGTTTCATATTCTGTATCTGAATCATTTCAAAATCTGAAACAGTTAAAGCCTTTTTCACATTGTCTGCTTTTCTTTTGTCTCTTAGTCATAGTAACTTGTTTTCTTGGTGTTTACGGTGACTTTTAAAATTGTGTTCTATTTAATTTTTTGTACCCATATTTGTGAGAACACTTGGAGGTCTCAATGGAAAAGAGGGGATTTACATTTGACATTATTTTTCCATTAGCAAACCAGAACAATTTAATGTTGTTTTCCACCTAGAGCTTTTAAGGCTAAATAGATGCTGTGATTTCAGACTGGATGCTGGTCTCTCATTCAGAGGGCTTTCCCACCTTGAAGAACCAGGGTCTGGGCAAATGTGTACCTTGATACCCATATTTGATTAATGTGTTTATAATTTGTTAGCCTTTACAATGCCGCTATAATTCCTATCATCAGCTTTTCTATTTATTTATTTTTTATTTGTCAACAATCCACTTTTATATGGAAATATCTAACAAGAGTGTCATTTTTTAATGGAACCTTCAATAATATAGAATCTCAAGTTCTTCACTGTGCCAAATAGTGCTAAAACTGCAGCTGGCACTTGAACTCTGCTACCCATCATTGTCCATTTTATTATTTATTTTATGGCTAAATTAAGTATTTTTGTTAAACCAGGTTAGGGATGACTTAAAAACGTTGAGGGAAATTTATAAGTGTGAATACTTATATTAAAAATAAATCACAAATCATTAGCTTCTCTACAGATTTCTGGGAAGTAGGAAAAGAAAGGCAAAATACACTTAAAGCTTGTAGAAAGAAGGAAATAAAGATTTAAGTGAGAGAAATGAATAGAATATAGAAAAACAATTGCGAGAACTGATAAAATTGTTCTTGGAAAAGATCGATAAAATTGCAAAGGTTTGTTTATATTGAAAAAGAAAAAGAAGGGAGGATGAAAATTACCAAAATAAAAAATGAATTTGGGGATTTTAAGAGATATTGCTAACATTAAAGAGATTATGAATGAATAATATGAACACTTGTCTGCCAACAATATAGACAAACTAGAAGAAATGGACCAATTCCTAAAAACACACAATTTACAGAAATTAACTGCAAAGAAATAGAAGATCTCAACAAAACTATAAAAAGTAGAGAGATTCAATTAGTTATCAAACACCTTCCAAAAAATTTGTCTATAATCAGACAGTTTCTGTAATTAAATCTATAAAATATTTAAAGAAGAATTAATTATTATACTTTTCAAAATCTGAAAATTATAATAATTATACTTATACTTTTTATATATAAAACTGAAGTTTTTAAAAATAAAACTTTTTATATATAACTGAAGTCACGGTGTCTCATCCAAAATCATTCTCTGAGGCTAAAGTTATTTGATACCAAAGCTACAAAAAGTCATATAAAGAAAAGAATACTGTGATGGTTAGGCTAATGTGTCAACTTAGCCAGGTAAATGTGTCCAGGTGTTTGGTCCAGCAAGCACTGGGCTAATTGTAATACAAGATCATTTATGGACTTTGGTCATCAGTGAGTTTACTGCATGGATGGTTGATTACATCTGGATCAATCAGGAAGATTGCCGCCAGCAATGGGTGGTGCTTTTATCCAATCAGTTGAATACCTTAAAAGGGGAAGTGATTTCAACATTCAGAGAGAATTTCCCAGCTAGTCTTTGGACAGCCAACTTCTCCCAAAAGCTCATCAAGGACCTTTCATTGGACCTTCATCAAAGGCCCTAGTTTGCAGCCTGCCTACAGACCCTGGACTTGTGCATCCCCACAGTCATGTGAGAGACTCATGAAATCTCATATTATTGACAGATATCTCCTGTTGATTCTGTTTCCCTAGTGAACCCTGACTAATACATCTTGGTACTGGGAGTGGTTCTTGAAGAACAGAGTCTTAAACATGGGATATCTGAGGTGGTTCAGGGAGTTTTGCAATTGGCACTCTACTCTAATTGGACTCAAGGCTACTGATGACTCCCTTTCCAATAACGAAGAGGTTGCTAACAGTCCATGGTGTGAGCTGGCAATAGAGATATGCAAAATAGCATCACTGGATTCCCCTACTTCCATGCTTATAAGAAACAAGGATCGGGGTGAGAGTGTTTCCAAAAACTTACAGAATTTTGTGGAGTCAAAAGTATAATAATGTTGGCTGACTCATCCTACTCTGGATACAGTTACAAAGGAAAGAGATGAACTAAAGCCTTCAAATTAGAAACTTAAATTCCTCATAAATGATGTGAAATTTGCTATTTGTGCCCTGAAAGAAAATGTTGTCTCCTGTAGCCACAGACTTGAGATATCTAAGAATCAAACCCAGACTCTCATTGTATGAGTTGCAGAATTACAGAGGAAACTAAAATCTCAACCTCACAGGGTTTCTGCAATTTAAGTAAAGGCATTGATTGGAAAGGAGTGGAACCCTGAGGATTGGGATGGAGACATATGGGATGATGATAATATTGGTGGGGACATTGGAACCCTAAATTCTGCTGAGACTTTACCAGATAAACCTGCAATGGCCTGCCTTGTGGAGACCACAACTTGTCAACCTTATATCATCCAGCCTCCAGCCTGACCCATGGAGCCCAGACCTCCTTCCAGTCCTGAGGTGGGTACCAGCCTCCAGCATGCACTGCTCAACCTCCAGCCTGCCCTGAGAAATCTGCCTTCCAACCCCTGCCTGAAGAGGTTAATCTTCTCTCACTAGAAGAAAATGCAAAGGAATACCCTGAGGTTAGTAGCTTGCAAGACATTTCTAATCCTTCTTACTCACCCCCACCACCCCTCTTGTCTTCCAGACCTATTACTAGACTAAAATCACAGCAAGCCCCCAAAGGTGAAATACAAAGTGTGACCCATTATGCTATACTCTAAAAAAATCTGCCTGAGTTTACTAACTTATATAGACAGAAATCAGGGGGAAATGTGTGGGAATGGATGCTAAGGGTATGGGATAATGGTGGAAGGAATATAAGAGCAGATCAGGCTGGATTTATTGATATGGGCCCACTAAGCAGAAATTATGGATTCACCGCTGTAGCTTGAGGGGTTAGAAAGGGCTCTAACAGCTTGTTTGGGTGGCTGACTGAAACATGGACCAAAAGATGGCCTAGCATATCTGAGGTTGAGATGCCCGATTTGACCTGGTATACAGTAGATGAGGAAATTCAAAGTCTTAGAGAGATTGGAATGCTAAAATGGATTTACCATTTGAGACCTCCCCACCCAATCCAGTAATGTCCAGAGGACACATTTTTAACCAGGACTGTGAGGAATAAATTTGTTAAGACTAACCCCATCTTCTCTAAAGAGCTGTGTGGTTGCTCTTCTCTGTAGTCCAGATTTACTGTAGGGAGGGCTGTAATGGAATTAGAATCCTTAAACACTATGGGGATGATTGGATCTCAGTCCAGTAAAAGGTATCAGCAGTTAATTACCAAAGACAAGGTGGGCGTGGCTACCCCAATGAAAGGCAAATTCAAAGCACCACTCAAAATAGTCTGAGTCCCATGGAGTTATGGCGTTGGCTAATAGATCATGGGGTATCTAGAAGTGAAATAGATGGGCAGTCTACTACATTTCTTCTGGATCTGTATAAGCAGAGTTCTAGGTCGAGTGAACAAAACCCTAACTCAAATTAGAGATGCAGAGAATCATGGTCCCTTAATCAATTCCCAGACTTGAGACAGTTTACAGACCCAGAGCCCCTTGAATGAGGAGAAAGAATGCCAGGTACCTTTGGGGAAGGATCTTGTTAAACTGCCAAAAAATTATATTGTTAATCTTCCTCCCACCTTTCCCTAAAGACCTAAAGCCTTTTACCAGAGTAACTGTGCATTGGGGAAAAGGAAATGATCAGACATTTTGGGTAATATTAGACACTGGCTCAAAAGTGACATTAATTCCAGGAGACCCAAAATGTCACTCAGGTCCACCAGTCAGAGTAGGGGCTTATGGAGGTCAGGTGATTGATGGAATTTTAGCTCAGGTCCTTCTCACAGTGGATCCAGTGGGTCCCTGGACCCATTCTGTGGTTATTTCCCCAATTCCAGAATGCATAATTGGAATAAACATACTCAATAACTGGCAGAATCCCCACATTGGTACCCTGACTTGTGGAGTGAGGGCTGTTATGGTTGGAAAGGCCAAGTGGAAGCTACTAGAAGTGACCCTACCTAACAAAATAGTAAATCAAAGGCAATAGCAGATTCCTGGAGGGATTGCAGAGATTAGTGCCACAATCAAGGATCTGAAGGATGCAGGGGTGGTTATTTCCACCACATCCCCATTCAACTCTCTTTGTCCTGTGCAGAAAACAGATGGATCTTGGAGGATGACAATAGAGTATCGTAACATAGCCAGGTGGTGACTCCAATTGTAGCTACTGTCCCAGATGTGGTATCATTGATTGAGCAAACCAACACTTCCCCTGTTACCTGCCATGCAGCTGTTGATCTGGCAAACACTTTTTTCTCAATTGCCATTTGTAAGAACCACCAGAGAGTTTGCTTTCAGCTGGCAAGGCCAGCATTATATCTTCACTCTCCTGCCTCAGGGTTATATCAACTCTCCAGCGCTATGTCATAATATTGTCTGCAGGGACCCTGATCGTCTCCCCCTCCCATGAGCCATCACACTGGTCCATTATATTGATGATATCATGTTGCTAGAACCTAGGGAGCAAGAAGTAGCAAAGATGCTAAACTTATTGGTAAGGTATTTGTGTGAGAGAGGATGGGAGATAAATAAAACAAAAATACAGGGTCCTTCCATATCAGTGAAATTTCTAGGTGTCCAGTGGTGCAGGCATGTCTAGATGTCCCTTCTAAAGTAAAGGATGAGCTATTGCATCTGGTCCCTCCTACGACCAGAAAAGAGGCACAACACTAAGTTGGCCTCTTTGGATTTTGGAGACAACAATTCCTCATTTGGGTGTGCTACTCCAGTCTGTCTACAGAGTGACCATACAGCTACTAGTTTTGATTGGGGACTGGAACAAGAGGAGGCTCTGTGACAGGTCCAGGCTGCTGTGCCAGCTGCACTACCATGAACCATATGATCCAGCAGATCCAATGGTGCTGGAAGTTTCAGTGGCAAATAGAGATGCCATCTGGAGCCTTTGGCAGGCCCTTATAGGAGAATCACAATGCAGACACTTAGGATTTTGGAGCAAAGCCTTGCCATCCTCTGCAGATAATTACTCCCCTTTTGAGAAACAGGTTTTGGCCTGCTACTGGGCCTTAATAGAGACTGAATGCTTAACCATGGGTCATCAAGTTACCATGAGGCCTCAGTTGCCTATAATGAGCTGGGTATTGTCTGACCCACCAAACCATAAAGTTGGGTGCACACAGCAGCACTCCATAATAAAGTGAAAGTGGTATATACGAGATAGGGCTCAAGCGGGTCCTGAAGGCACAAGTAAGTTACATGAGTAAGTAGCCCAAAAGCCCATGGTCACCACCCCTGCCATGTTACCTTCTCTTTCCCATCCCACAGCTTTGGCCTCTTGGGGAGTCCCTTACAATCAGTTGACTGAGGATGAGAAAACTTGGGCCTGGCCTACAGATGGTTCTGCACAATATGCAGGTACCACCCAAAAGTGGACAGCTGCAGCACTGCAGCCCTTTTCTGGGACATCCCTGAAGGATAGTAGTGAGGGCAAATCCTCCCAGTGGGCATAATTTCGAGCAGTGCACCTCATTGTTCATTTTGCTTTGAAGAAGAAATGACCAGAGGTGCATTTGTACACTGATTCATGGGCTGTTGCCAATGGTTTGGCTGGTGGTCAGGGACTTGGAAGGAACATGATTGAAAAACTGGTGACAAAGAGGTGTGGGGAAGAATTATGTGGATAGACCTTTCTGAGTGGGCAAAAAACAAACATATTTATGTCCCACATGAATGCTCACCAGAAGGTACTTCAGCAGAGGAAGATTTTATTAATCAAGTGGATAAGATGACCTGCTCTGTGTCTAGTGCTCAGCCTCTTTCCCCAGCCACTCCTCTCATTGCCCAATGGGCTCATAAACAAAGTAGCCATGGATGTAGGGATGGAGGTTATGCATGGGTTCAGCAACATGGACTTCCCCTCACCAAGGCTGACTTGGCTACAGCCACTGATGAATGCCTAATCTGCCAGCAGCAGAGACCCACACTCAGCACCTGATATGGCACCATTTCTCAAGGTGACCATCTTGCTACCTGGTGGCAGGTTGACTACATTGGGCCATTTCCACCATGGAAGGGACAGTGATTTGTTTTAACTGGAATAGACACATACTCTGGATATGGGTTTGCATTTCCTACACACAATGCTTCTTCTAAAACTACCATCTGTGGACTTACTGGATGTCTTATCTACCACCATGGCATTCCACACAGCATTGCGTCTGATCAAGGAACCCATTTCACAGTAAATGATGTGTGGGAATGGACACATGCCCATGGAATTCACTGGTCTTACCATGTTCCCCATTACCCTGAAGCAGCTGGATTAATAGAACAGTGGAATCGCCTTTTGAAGACTCAATTATGGCACCAACTAGGTGGCAACATCTTGCAGGGCTGAAGCAATGTTCTCCAGGAGGCTGTGTATGCTCTAAATCAGTACCCACTCTATGGTGCTCTTTCTCCCATAACCAGGATTCATGCGTCCAGGAAAGAAGGGGTGGAAATGGGAGTGACACCAATCGCTATTACCCCTAGTGACCCACTAGGAAAATTTTTGCTTCCTGTCCCTGAAACGTTAAGCTCTGCTGGTCTACAGGTCCTAGTTCCAAAAGGAGGAATGCTGCCACCAGGGAACACAACAATGATTCCACTGAACTGGAAGTTAAGACTGCCACCTGGCCACTTTGGGCTCCTCTTACCTGTGAATCAACAGGCAAAGAAGGGAATTACTGTACTGGCTTGGTGACTGATCCTGACTATCAAGGAGAAATAGGACTATATCTGCATAAAGGAGGTAAAGAAGAGTTTGCCTGGAATACAGGAGATCCTCTAGGGCATCTCCTAGTACTGCCATGCCTTGTGATTAATGTCAATGGAAAGTTGCAACAAACCAATCCAAGCAGGACTAACAATGGCCCAGAATCTTCAGGAATGAAAGTTTGGGTCACCCCACCAGGCAAAGAACCATGGCCAGCTGAAGTGCTTGCTGAGGGTAACAGGAACATGTAATGGGTAGTGGAAGAAGGTAGTGATAAATATTAACTTCGATCATGTGACCAGTTACAGAATCAAGGACTGTAATAGTCATGAACCTTTCTGCCTTGTTTCATTATGATTGTATATGTATACAAAACGAAATTGTTTTCTTTCCCAACATTTTCCCCTATCATATGAAAAGTTGTATTAGTTTCATGTCATAATATTTAAGGATGTCAAGTTTAGGAGTGAATATTACTCAAGGACTTGCAACCTATTCTGTAGGGAATTAATGTGTTTCTGGTTGTATGCAGGCAAGTTGAACATTCTTAGGCAGAAATATATATGTATGCTTGTCTGCTATTGTTTTTACTTAGAGACTAAGTATGGTTTAAGGTAGTGTGTACAGTTGCCAAATTGACAAGGGTTGGACTGTGATGGTTAGGCTAATGTGTCAACTCAGCCAGGTAATTGTGTCCAGGTGTTTGGTCCAGCAAGCACTGGGCTAGTTGTAATACAAGATCATTTATGGACTTTGGTCACCAGTGAGTTTACTGCATGTATGATTGATTACATCTGCATCAATCAGGAAGATTGCCATCAGCAATGGGTGATGCTTTTATACAACCAGTTGAATACCTTAAAAGGGGAATTGATTTCAACATTCAGAGAGAATTTCCCAGCTACTCTTTGGACAGGCAACTTCTCCCAAAAACTCATCAAGGACCTTTCATTGGACTTTCATTGGAGTCCCTGGTTTGCAGCCTGCCTACAGAACCTGGACTTGTGCATCCTCTTGGTCATGTGAGAGACTCGTATAAAATCTCATATTATTGACAGATATCTCCTGTTGATACTGTTTCCCTAACAAACCCTGACTAATACAAATACCAAGGACCAATTCCACTTATAGATATAGATTGAAAAACACTTAACACAAACTAACGTATTGAATCCAACAGAATATTAAAGAAGGTATCCACCATGATCAAGTGGGATTTATCTCAGGATGAAAGGGTGTTCAGCAGAAGAAAACCAATGTAATACACTACATTATCAAAATGAAGAGCAAAATCACACGAATATCTCAATTCATGCAGAAATGCTAATAACAAGTTCCAACACAGTTTCACAATAAAAACACTCAGAAAGATGAGAATACAAAGTAACTTCCTCAACATGTTAAATAGCCTTTATGGAAAAACACAGATAATCTTATCCTCAATGCTGAAAGAATGAAAGCCATCCCCATGATGTCTGGAACAAGACAAGGATGCCTGCTTTCACTATTGCTACTCAGTATTATGCTGTAAGTTAGGAAATTAGGCCATAAAATTAAATAAAAGGTACCCAAAGTAGAATGGAGGAAATAAAACTATCTGTTTTCATTGAAGTCATGATTCTTTATACAGAACATGCCAAAGCTTCCACAAGAAAATGCTAGAGCTCATAAATGAATCTAGCAAATGCAAGCTACAGGATTAAAATGTAAAATATTAGTTGTGTTTTATACACCAGCAAAGAACATTCTGAACTGGATGTTTTAAAATATCAATTCAACGTAGCTTCTAAAAGAACAAAATGTGTAGGAATAATTTTAACTAAAGAAGTTACACAATGCAAATTAAAAAAAAAATGCTTCAAGAAATTAGAAAAGACTGAAGTATTCTGTGTTCACAGATAGGAAGAATTAATATTATTTAGGTATCAGTACTGCCCAAAGTGTTCTTTACCTTCAATGTAATCCTCATCTATGTCCCAGTAGCCTTTTTAGCATAAATGGAAAGACTGATCCTGATTTATAGGAAATACACTTCAGCAGGACTCCAGTACCAGCTTAGAGATTTGCAAATATTTATGTCTTTGTCTCTTGCCTTGCTTAGTCTGTGAGCTTTTTGAGAGGAAGCAAAATATCTTATCCATCTCTTCATTCCCAGCAAATAGTTTACTGCTCTCTATACAGTATTGATGAATAAACATTTGTTGAATGACTAAGAAAACCAATGTTTAAGTGAATTGAACAGATAATGCTAACTATGGGGGAGAAAAGATAAGCAGTGAGACAAAAAGGAATTCTGTTGAGAAAGGGAAGTCCCAGGTATGAGAGCTAACTCCAGAGGAGACAGATTGGAGACATAAGCTATTTTAGGGTACTCAGAATCTCTCTGCAAAATCAGAGATAGGGAAATCATTCTGGGAAAACTTGCAATATTAAATCAAACATCTAAAGAGACATGACTTCCTCCTGGGAAAGAAGGAGTCCACCAAGATTAGAGATGAACATGGAGCTCCAAGGCTTCCAAGGGTCAAAATCAGCACAAGTTTTCATTGTGTTTTTCTTTCTTATCTCCAGAGAAGTAAATATCGCAGTCATAAGAGAGAAAAAAGAATACTTGTTTAATGATGCTTATGGGAATGGAATCCCTCTAGGCAAGGAAACTCAAAATTCTTCCCCTACTCTCTCTCAGGTCTACTTTACTAATCTCTGGTGAAGAGAAAACTCAATTTTGTTTCTAGAGAACTTGTGAGTGGTTCAATCTCACTTTTCTTCCTGGGAGCAGAACTTCCAGTTTCATCCATCATTCAAGGAATAATCTGCATTGATGAACTCAGACCTTGCCTTGACAATTTCTGGGTGAGTCACAGAATCTTCACCAGTGTTGTAAGAATATATTATGATTCTGAGGACATCCTTTATTGATAGAAATTTTAGGGGCATCAACAGATTATACATGTAAAGAAAGCTTAATATACAAAGTCTTGCCATCTTAAAAAGCCTAATTGTGGAAGGAGATAACAGATACAACAAACTGTCTTCTTTCCCCAATCTGACTCCTCTGGTGTTAACTCTCACTCATGGGGTTTCCCTCTCTATGCAGCATTTTTCCTTGTTTCACTGCTTCTTCTTTGTCTACAATTGTTGCAAGCATCTATTTAACCATGTTCATTCATTTTTTTATTTTAGTCATTAACCAACATTAAGTCATCAAATACTTCATGGTAGGCACTAAATATTACTTTGGGAATAAAGAAATGAGTAAGACATTGTTCCCTATCTCAAAGAGATACATGCAAGAGAAATAGAAGTGAGTATATGCAATATCCTGTGGTGGCCCTGAAATCCTGCTGAAGAGGATCCAAAAGCTTTGACTCTTCCTGTGGAGGTTATGAAAGTCTTTGGAATGGAACTGATGATTGCACTGAGACTTGAAGTAAGAACTGGTGTAATATCAAGAGGAGAAAGGGGCATATGCACACCAAGAAGAGAAGACAGGTTCTAAAATGTAGGATCAATATACCATAAGGTCTTGTGTATTTTTAAAAATAGTTCTTTATATGTGATGAACATTGAGGAGCAGAGCATGAAAAGTGGAACTTGAGCTTGGTCATGTTGTCAGCAGCCAGATAACAGAAAGCTTTGTGTTTTGTCCACAAGAAGGATATTTACATTTGAAGTTTCTGGAGAGTCAGTGAGGGTTTATAGAAGGTGATGGCCATGAAAAGTCTTGTCATGAGGAAAGCTCACTCTGGGTCAATGTGACTATTGTTGTTTTCAAAACCCCATAGAGATAATGAAAGATGAAAATAGTGCAGTGGAAGTGGATAGGAGGTGTGGGGAGTTAGTCTGTGTGGGGTTGAATGACAATAAATAAAAATATTCATTAATATACTAGGCCCAATGTCAGACATTTTATATTCATTATTTTAATTAAGTCTTTCAGTTACTGTACAAAATCATTTTTCACTATTCTGAAATAATGGAGGAAGAATGTGTGACTTACACCAATGTGATATTCTTGTCCAAGGCATATAATTGTGTCTGGATTGAACCTTAAAGTTTGATTTTCCTATGCTTTTGCATTTCACTAATAATTTATGTCTTAATTAACTTAATATCTTAGAACAGTGTTAGATTTACAGAAAATTGCAAACATAACAGAGAGGGTTTCAAAGAACCTCTCACCTACTTTCTCCTGTTCTTAACATATTCTATCCAAAACACCACATTACATTTATTTGTAGTAAATTTTTAGGCAGAGACAGATTCTCAGGCTCTCCTCATTTTGATGACCTGGATAGTTTTGAAGAGTGTAAGTTAGGTACTTTGTAAAATTTCCCTCTGTTGGAAATTTTCTATTGTTCTTGTCATAATTAGACTGGGTTATGGGATTTGGAGGAAGACACCAGAGATAAAATCACTTTATATCCAGGGCACATCCTATCAATATGACTTATCATTGTTATTGTTGATGTTATCAACAGTGTTTTGACAAAGTTTCTCATTTATCTGCATTTCCATATATCACTTTGGAAAGTAGTCAACATGTGTAACCCAAACTCAGGGAGTGGGATTTTTGCTCCACGGCTTTGAGAGAACAATATCTGCACAAATTATTGGAATTCATCTGCATAGTAGGTATATCTCTTATTTATTCAATCAATAATTTATTTTATACTTTGGGTTGTGATACAGTACTACTTTATTTTTTTGTTCAGTTTGTTCCAGTTTTGGCCATGAGAGCTCTTTCAGCTGTGCCCTGTGTCTATCTGATATTATCTCATTGTTAAGGGTTTTATTTCAGTATTATGAGATGCTCCATGCTCTTTTTGTCGAAGTCTTGCAGTCAACTGCTTCTCCAAGAAGGCTCATATTGGAAAATGGTGTTAAAATCCAAAGTCTGGACACTATATGTGCCTTTCTGCTGGGCCCTCTCCAAGGAGATTGTAAGTAAATATATTTGTGTACACTACCATGTGTAAATGCACGTATCTCTAAGTATTTCTACATGCAAACTTCTGTATCTATATTTACCTCCACACGAGATCATATTGATGTCTGTAACTTTAAACCATTAACACAAAACAGTCCAGTGTCTTCCCCTTGTTTACCTGTAAACTCCCACACCACAGTGAGAAGCATATTTCCCGATATGATTTCAATTTACTTCATTGCTTGATACCAGTCTCCAGGTATAAAAGTAAAAGAATTGTTAACCCATACCCTGGTGGGATATAGCATTATCAACTAGAGGACAGTACTTGTGTACAGTGTTTATTGAGGACAGTTTACAGACTCCATTCCTATCCAATATTACTATTTCAGCAAATTTCCCCCCATACCCTTCAAATGCATTTGTCAGGAAGGTCATTAATGAACATTTTGCATATGATGTAAATGAGTTTTTATTGGTATATATTAATGTTCCTTCTTTGTGTTGTCAAGTTCAATGGGTTTTGACAAAAGTATAATGTCATGTACCTACAATTACAGTATAATACAGAACAGTTTCATTTCTCTAAAAATTCCCCTGTGTTTACCTATTCAACCCACTTGCCCTCTCCCTAATCCCTGGCAACCAGTGATCATTCTATTGTCACTGTTGTTTTCCCTTATCCAGAAGGTCATAAAATATGTTGATATCATTCATATTTAACACTTTAGACTGGTTTCTTTAGCAACAATCATTTTGGTCATCCTTGTCTTTTGTAGTACCTTTTCATGGATACTTATTTGCCAACTGTGTATATTCTTGGTTAGGATTCTGTTCAGAACTTTTGCCCATTTTTTTTAGGAGATACCAGGGATTGAACCCAGGACCTGGTACATGGGAAGCAGGTGCTGCACCACTGAGCTATATCTGCTCCCTAATGTGAGTTTATTTTTTTATTGTTTTTTGTTGGTTGGTTTCTAAGAAGCTACTGGAGATCAAACCCAATGCTCAACCACTTAAAGTACATCCATACCCAGCCTATTTTTAAAATATTTTTATTAAAGAAGTTGTGAACTTACAAAACAATTGTGCAGATATGCAGAATTCCCATACAACAACCCCTCTTCAACAAACCACACCATTGTGGAATGTTTATTACTGTTTATGAGGTAATATCATCAGACTATTACCACTAACTATGGTCCAAAGCATACATTTGGCATATCTCTTCCATATCCCCCACCATTAAAACAGTACATACTTGACATTGATGCAAGAATATCGCATTATGTTTGTTCATAATTTTTTATTGAATTTTTGCTTTCTTAATGTTGGGTGTCAAGAATTTTTCATATTTTTGAATACAAATAATTTATTGGCTATATGTTTTGAAAATATTTCCCCAAGTCTGTTGATTTTTTTTATTCCCTTATCAATGTTTTTCACAGAGCAGATATTTTTCATTTTAATAAAGGACATCTTATGAATTTTCTTCTGTCATGGATGATATTTTGAGTTCTAAAACCTAAACACTCATTGTTAAAATCTGGAACCTTGATTTTCTTGTATGTTTTATCTAGAAGTTTTATGCATTGCATTTTACATGCGAGTGCATGATTCATGTTGGGTTAACTCCCTAATTTCTGTTTTTGTTTGACATGTGTATTTCCCTTTGTTCCAGAACCATTTGTTGAAAAGACAACACTTTTACCATTGAATTGCCCTTTCTCCTTTGTCATAGAATATTTGATGGCATTTGTGTGGATCTATTTCTGGATTCTCTAAAATGAGAATATGTATCTATTTCAAAAAGACAACACTGTTTGATTATTTTTTAGTAAATCTCAAAATCAGTTAGTGTGCTCCTACAAATTTGTTCCTCTACAATAGTGTATCGGCTTTCAATGTGTTAGGCTTTCCATAAAAATTTTAGAATTAGTTTGTCATTATCCTCAGAATAACTTGCTTGCATTTAAAGTGAGGTACAGTTGAGGGTACAGATCAGATTGGAAAGAAACAGCATCATAACAATATTGGGTGTTATATATGCTAAAGGAGAATACTTCTAGTTAATTAATTAATTTCAACTCTTAATTAGAGTAGTTTATACAAAACTCAAAATTTCTTATTTTACTTATTTTCAAGTGTAGTATTTGGTAATATTAATTACATTCAGAATATTTTGCTGCCATCAACAATATCTAGTATCCCAACATTTCATCACAGGGCACAAAATGGCTGGTCAAAATCTTTGCTGAATAAAGTAAATTCTACAGAATTTATGATGAAAAGTGTTGCCATGATAAAATATTTGCAGTTATCGACAAGGATGTCTACTCAGAAACAGCATCAAGGAGAAGCAGGAATGAGGATCAAGTGTAGCTCAGGGTTGAGTGCCTGCTTATATATGAGGTCCCTGGTTCAATCTGTGGTATAAACCTAAAAAGAAAGAGTAACAGGAGTCTTTGTTTCCCCAGTATTTTCAGATTAAGTACACTAGTTGTATCTGTATAAAATAAGAAATCATTAATTTAATGTTTTACAAACCATAGCATTTATGTTAATTTGTTGATAGTTGTTTGTATCTAAATTTGCATTTCTTTGGTCTCTTTTCCAGCTGTTGCACTGTATATATGGAAACAGATAACCAAACATGTGTTTCAGAATTTGTCCTCCTGTGCCTCTCAGAAGACACAGAAATGGAACCTCTCCTATTTGGATGTTCCTGTCCATGTACCTCATAACCGTCTTTGAGAACCTGCTTATCATCCTGGTCATCCTCTCAAACTCCCACCTCCACACACCCAAGTGCTTCTTCCTTTTCAATCTGTCTTTTACAGATATCTGTTTCACCTCCACCACTGTCCCAAAGATGCTGCTGAACATCCGGAGAGAGAGCAAAACCATAACCTTTGAAAATTGTCTTATCCAGATGTGTTTTTTCATGTTTTTCAGGATTATACATCTCCTTCTTGACTGTGATGGCCTATGACAACTTTTTGGCCATCTGTCACCCCTAGCACTACATGGTCATCATGAACCCCTGGGCCTGTGGCCACCAGCAACTGGCATCCTGGTTATTGAGTATTTTGGTCTCCATTTTACATGATGCAATGATTTTGCAATTGTCTTTTTGTACAGAGTTAGAAATCCCTGACTTTCTCTGTGAACTTAATCAGGTAGTCAGACATGCCTGTTCTGACACCTTCCTCAAGGACCTAGTGCTGTATTTTGCAGCTGGACTTCTTGCTGTTATTCCACTCACTGGAATCCTTTATACTTACTCTAAGATTATATCTTCTATTTTGAGAATTTCAACAGCTGGGGGCAAATATAAAGCATTTTCTACTTGTGGGTCTCACTTCTCAGTTGTGACCTTGTTTTATGGTACAGGTCTTGGAGTGTATCTTAGTTCCACTGCTACCCAAAAACTCAAGGGCATGTGTAATAGCCTCAGTGATGTACACAGTGGTCACATCAGTGCTGAACCCTTTTATCTATTGTCTTATAAACAAGGACATAAAGCAGGACTTTTAAAAGCTTTCCAAGTGAGAAACATTCTCTCTATAAAATGATCTTTTGCCCCAAGTTTAGAAATTGTCTCATGATTAACAGAGGCAAACCTTAGGAGTTTTAAATCTAGATACTTTTAATAGTGCATAGAAAAATAACCTGCTACATGCCTAATTTCTAGAATTCTCTCTCTTTAATTTTTATACATTAAAACACCTTTTTATTATGTAATTTCCTTTAAATCATTTGACTTATCTGTTGCATTCCCTATTACAGTATTGAAGCCAGAATCTTCTGCCGGAATTTTCAGCAGTGAAACGTTTACTTTGGGTAGTTGTTACATATAATATTATAGTATTTGTTGAAAAAATGATTGTGTACCTCAGTCTCCACCATATGAAAGCAATTGTTCCTGTGCTATATGGATTTGGTGAAAAATTAATCTGTCATATCAAAGACTTTATAATTGTTGCCAGGGTTTGTGTCATTTGGCTCCAAAAAGAGATGACAAACTTAACTGGAGTTATCATCTGATTAACTTTGCAATAATCCACATTCCAACCCCAATATCTGCCTTTCTCTTGTACACTCAACATAAGATACATGAGACTGTAATAGACAATATAACCCCTGATTTTGAACTATTGATGATGTCACTAATCTCTGTTATTCTTCCAGAGATGCAATGTTGCTGTTTAACTGTTTTTCTGATAGGCACTAAATTTCAGGAAATTTCTCTCAATGTATCCTACAGTAAAAGTCTTCATTTACAGATCATAAAAAGAAAAGTACAAAGAAATAAAGAAGACCTAAACAATTGGAAGGATATTCTGTGTTAATTGATTAGAAGATAAATATTTTAAAGATGTCAAATAAGCAAAATAATTTATAGTTTCAATACAATCACAATCAAAATTCCAACACCCTATTTTACAGTAATATAAAAGTCAATTATAAAATTAATTAATTAGAAGGGACAAAGACCTGAATAGCCATGAGCATTCTAAAAAAGAAGAGCAAATTTGGAGGACTCAGTCTTATTGACATTGTAGTGTGTTACAAAGCTACTGTAGTCAAAACACCTCAGTATTGGCATAAAGATCAACATACTGATCAATGGAATCAAACCGAACATTCATAAACAGGCTATAACATCTACATTAAACTGATTTTTTATAAAGCTACCAAGTCCACTTTACTCAGACATTGCAGTCTCTTCAATAAATGGTCTGGGAGAACTGGATTTACCTAACCAAAAGAAAAAATGAGGAGCTCTATCCCACTCCCCAAGAATCACCTCCAAATCCCTCAAAGATCTGAACAAAAAGGTCAGGCAAATTCCTGGAAAATAAGATAGGGCAATTTCTTCAAGGTATTGTGGCATGTGGAGTTCTCTTAAACCTTACACTCACAGCACAACCAACAATAGAAAAAATTAGATAAAATGGGACCTCCTCAAAATTAAACACACTTGCACCTGAAAGGACTTTGAGAAGAGAGTAATAAGGAAGCCTACCAAATAGAAGAAAATATTTGGAAATCAAACATCTGACATGGATTTGATATCCATGATATATAAAGAAACCCTACAACTCAACAATACAAAGACAAGTGGACACAATTGAAAAATGGGCAAAAGACTTGAATAGACATTTCTCTAAAGAAGAAATACAAATTGTGAATAAACATACAAAAATGTTCAGCATCACTAGCTGTAAGGGAAATGGAAACCAAAACTATCATTAAATATCAATGCCATTTCACACCTAATAGAAAGGTCACTATAAAAAAAAAAAAGAAAACTACTAGTGTTGAAGAGGAGTTGGAGAGATAGGAATGCTTATTCACTATTGTTGAAAATGCAGAATTTTACAGTCACTGTGGAAGTCTGCTTTGAAGTTTCTAAGGAAGTTAGATATAAATCTATCAAATGACCAGTGATACTCTTACTAGTTA
>JAQZBX010058649.1:0-17693 GCA_029593785.1 Cabassous unicinctus
TTTTCACCCAACATTATGTTTATGAAATTCATCCATGTTGTTGCCTACAGTTGTAATTTGTTCTTAAATTTAATCAATTCTCATGGGTGTGAACCCATTTTAAATAGGACCTTTTGATGAGGCTACCTAAGTGTGACCCAACTCAATCAGGATGGGTCTTAATCCTATTACTGGAGTCCTTTATAAGAGAATGAAATTCAGACATGAGAGAGAGAAAGAAACAGAAGTAAGAAGCTGAAATCAATGAAACCTGGAAGAGAAGGGAGATAACAGCAGACACTGCCATTTTGCCTTGCCATGTGACAGAGGAGACAAGAACTATCAGCAGTTGGTTTTCGAAGAAAGAGAAGCCTTTATGATGTCTTGATTTGGACATTTTCCTGGTCTCAAAACCTGCACAAATAAAATCCCATTGTTTAATCTGAACCATTTCATGGTATTTGGTTTGAGCAATCTAGTAAACGAAAACACCACTGAAAAGAGATTATGTCCATTTATACCTGCCATTTTACAAGTGAAAACAAGTTAAACTGTCACTATTGCTTGCTCCAGGATCTCAATAAAATTATTCTGCAATAATTAGCCACATTTCCATCGATATCTGCATTTTATTTGTGATAGGCTAAGTATTTCTTGGAAGGAGGTGATTTCAGCAATACAATATAAAAATCTTTTGTTTAAAGGAAAAACGGAAATAATATTTTACAAAAATCCTATAGGATAATTTTGTTAAATAGCTCATCAATACTATTAATAACCTGAGTTTTTATGAATAACACCAGTTTAATAATACAAATTATATCTGATTGTTAAAATGACTTATTAAATAAAATATTGACTGTGTTCATTGTAGCTCAAAGAAATTAATAAAGAAAAAACCTCCCATCCCATAATATCCCCTTTTAGCAAATAATTGCAAAAATGGCCTTCACATTTTCTAACAAATTCATAGAAGTATCTGTCTATAAGAAAGGCCATCTAATATTTGGATTTTTTCTACATGGTAAACATTTCCTTCACTACTTTACTTTCTCTAAATGATGAGAATAATTTTTTGTTCTTCTATTTAATGACTTCTATAAATAATGAGACCAAGTGGTTCAAATCACAACTTAGATATATGAAATGAAGATTTTAATTTAGGATTTTTAGGAAAACTTTATCTTTACAGAACTTCAAACTTATAGAAAATTCATGAGAATCACCAACTATTTACATTTTGTCCCATTTGCTTTATCATTCATTCTCTTTGAACTATGTGAGAGTGAGGTACAGGCACTGTAACTCCTAAATATTTTCGTGTGCTTTTCCAAAGAACGAGGACATTCTCTTACATAACCTCATGTTAGTTAACCAAATCATTATCACATCAATGTTAAATTTTCTATTATTATATAATTATAGTCTATATTCAAATTTCATTAAATTGTCTTAAAGTTGTTCTTTGGGGTTATTTTTTGCCCTAGTCCAAAATCCAGCCCAGGATCCTGCACTGCAATTGGTTGACATGTTTCTTTAGACTCCAATCTTCTGTAATAGTTCCTAGGTCTATGCCTTTTATGACTGGTATTTTTAAAGAATATAGAGCAGTATTCTCAATTCTAAATTGAGAATGTCTCTCAATTTAGGTTTGTCTGATGATTTTTCATATTTAGGTTGAGCTTATACATTTTTGATAGGAATGTCACAAAGTAATATTGAATCCTTCTCATTGCATCATATCAGAAACTATTAGATGTCAGTTGGTTCCGTAACTGGTGATGTCAACTTTGATAACTTGGCTAAAGTGATATCTGTCAAGTTTCTCCACTGTGAAGTTACTGTTTTTGCCTTCGTAGTAAGTATTTTGTAAGGGACTGCCTTGAGACCATGTAAATATCCTGTTCTTCATCAAACTTTCACTCAATAGTTTTGGCATAGGCAGATGATACTTGTGTGAATCAAGGACTATTACAATTGCTCCCAAATGGTCATTTTCTAACTCCAATGTTTCTACATTTATTTGCCATTCTACTGCAAGAAAGACCCCCTTATTTACTTACATTTATTTTATTTTATTTGATTTCTATTTGTATGAACCTGTGGATTCTTATTTTTTCAGTGAGTGAAAATCTGGCCAGTGGAAGCCTCTTCAAACTGGCCACTGTTTCTTTTGGTATGTCCCCATCATTCTTTGAATACTTTGTTACTTTCTGACACAACAAGATGCTCCAGACTCATCTTGTACTTTCCCTGACCCAGTTCTTCCTGGGATCAGCCATTTCTCCAAGGAGTTCTGGTTTCCTTTTTTAGTGGAGAATGGTTTAGAAAACAAGATCTAAGTGTTAGGTGTGTTCATTTTTAGTAGGGAGTCATTGCTTCCAGGGTCTCTTAGCACACAAAGGCCCTCTTATACACACAAATACACACATATATGCACATACACATGCATTCACATGTGTACATACATACACATATGAGAAATAGATATATGTGTATATATGTGTATTTATCTATCTTTATATAAATAGATATTAAAAACTGAAAGTTCATACTGATAACTTCCAATTCAAATTCAACATTATAGGGTTCATTCTAGACTTCCCTCTTTCCATATATAAAACTCCCTTCTCCAACAATTAAAAATATGGCTCCCATTATCCTCAAATACATGTACTCCTTTGTTCAATCTTAGACAGAAAATAGTTTCAGAATTGCTAACTCACCCCAGTACAAAAAACCAACCTACAAACTAGGGTTCATTATTTGTTTTACAGTTCTTTTTATCATTAGTTTGAGGATATACTATGCTCAAAAATTACTTAGGTTAGTTATCTTTCCCCTGTCAGTTGGTTGTGTTACTCATTTGAAAATATAATTAGGGTCATGTGTTTCTGTCTGCATTTTAGATTGCAGAATTTTATTCCTATCCTTATTGGTTATATTTTCTTATTTATTTATTTATTTTTTAGTATCTAAAAAACATTAGCATGGAATGTTCTCTGATATTCTGAATTGATATAATATGTATTGCCACCAGGGTTCTCTCTCCCAGAGCTAGAAATACAGTTTTATAGTTTAAGGAAGTACATTTCCCATAAGGAATGAGCCTTTCTGGAGCAATGCATCCACCCCAACCCCTTTACCCTGTTTTCTAAGAATTATTGTCAGGATATAGAAAAAGGGTGAAATGAAAAATAGGTGAAACCTATTCCAGCAATTTCATGGATCAGTACTTATAAGGTATTTTCAAACTGCTCTCCTTAGAGAGATGCCACAGGGTAGAAGATAGCAGGACCCAATGATTAGAATTCCAGTGTTCCAGGTTGTTTAGGGTGCTTCAGTGAACAAAGTCTTCATGGACTTACATTCGATATGGGAAAGACAAACCATAAACATAAGTAAAGTACATGGTTAGTTAAAAGATAAAAGTTATGGAAAAAGTTGAAGAAGATAAAGGGGTTCAGTGCCAGGGCTAGGGAAAAGGGACACAGTACTAATGTTCAGGGTAGGTCTCACTGAGAAAGAAAAGCTTCCTTCTGTACAAATAATTTTTTTTAGGTTTGAAAATACCAGGAGAGAAGAACAGTCACTTAATATTCAAGTTGGTACCAACCCTGTGTCGATGAGTCCAGAGAGAGGTTATCAGAAAAAAAGACATGAAATATTTTCCTTCCTTCTTTCAGAATCTTATGCTAAAATTTGGGAATGTTTAGGTGGTTTTTTTCTTTTTTCTCTCAAACCAGCTCCTTCTACTTTATAAGTAAATGAACATTTCTCCTGGATTCTGGCAAAGAATTTTCCATCAATTTCAATTTCAGAAATACAATATTTTTCTTCAAATTATTTTGGTGGGAAGTTAGTTCAGGCAGCATCATGGCTGTTAACCGAACACCCTTTTAGACCTTTAAACTACATTATCTTTATTCCAATCCAAATCACACTATCACTCCCCTTAGTTTACAATCAACTAAAAAGATTAAGATATCTAATATTTCTCTGTTGTGCTAAGTCATGTCATTCAAATCCTTAAAAAATGAGTTTGTTTGAATCTAATTGTGGAACTTTATAATAATCATAAGTAACATTTAATCAGCCCTTGCTATATGTCAGCTGTTTTAAGAGCCTTATATGTATTAATTATTTTATACTCCACAATAACTATTATTACCCCCATTTTAAAGATCAAGAAATGGAGACAGAGAGGTTAAATAACTTGCTCAAAGTTACATAGATTCTAAGTTGCAGAGCTGAGATTTAAAGTCAAGTAGTTTGTGCCACTAATTATTATATTAAATTGATTTTAAAAATCTTTATATTTTGTTTATTAAATCTCATCTTGCTATATTTAGTCAATCCAGCCTATAGAGACTTCAGTCTGTCATCCAATATATGTACTGTTTTTCAAAGCTTTAACTTATTATTTGATCAGCATGTTACGAAGGGGTCTAACCAAGCTATTATAAAAATGTGAACACACTCAGAGTATCAGTATTTATGACACCAAAAAAGACTTCTCTCCAGAATCAAGCAGGCAATGGGACCCATGTATATTTGACCTTTATGTGGGGCATTTTATCCTGTTTACTCACTCACTATCAAGCAATCTAAAACTTATTCAAAAACATATCTCAAAGACTATTTTCCTCCCTCCAATATCAGACAAAGTATTTGAGAGGTGCTTCTTAAATTTAGTTCTAGAAAGATTATTTTTAAAAGGGGAGGAGGGGGTAGTTTACCAAAAAAATGTCATATTTTTGAAAACATGTACCATTTGAAACCAAAAACCAGAAAACATATATGATTCATTCAACAAATTGTGTATTGAGAACCAATTATAGGGTAGGTACTATTTTAGGCTCTGGAAATATGGCAGGGAATGAAACAGTCTCTACCCTCATGATGGCTGCATTCTATTTTAGGAAATAGACAAAACAACAAATAAATATATCATATGTCATGGTAGTAAGTGCAATGAGGAAAATTCAAGCAGGGTAAGGTGTAAAGAAAGTATTGGGATTGAAGGATAGGGGTGGGAAGGAAGAGGCTCTTTCAAATAAAATGGCCAGGAAAGGGCTCTCTCATTAGGTTATAATTGAACAGACAGATCTGAAGATATTGAGGAAGCAAGCCCTAATAGATAGCTGGGAGAGAGCATTCCAGTTAGAGGGAACAGCAAACACATAGGCCTGAGGCAGAAGCACGTTTAGAGTGTTAGAGGAATAGCAAGGATATGATGTGGCCACAGCTTACTAAGTGTATTAGTCAGCCAAAGGGGTGCTGATGCAAAGTACCAGAAATCTGTTGGCTTTTATAAAGGGTATTTTTTGGGGGTAAAAGCTTACAGTTACAAGGCCCTAATGAGTCCAACTCAAGGCTGCTTTCTCACCAAAGTCTGTTGCCACGTGTTGAGGCAAGATGGTGGGTGATCTCTACCAGGTCTCTCGTTCCTTCTTTCTCTTAAGGCTCCGTAGGCCCAGCTCCTTCTGATCTCAGCTGTAGGCTGGCAGAGGACTCGTTTTGTTCCAGGCCTCATCAGCCACTCAATTGCTCTGTTCTCTTCAGTTGCAAACCATCAGGTAAAATGGCTCATCTCTCTTCTCAGGGCCGCAGGATCAAAGTTCTCTCCTCTTCCATGTCTATGGAGCTCTCCTTTTTCTGTGTGAGTGCCCACTTATATCAGCCCAAAGGAGGCACGGACTCAACCTTAGACCTTACTGACATGGCCCAGTCAGAAGCCCTAAATTGATTTTATCAAATAAACTTAGTCAGAGGGCCCTCACTGAATCTAATACAATCAAAAGGCATCACACCCAGAGGAACAGACCAGTTTACAAACACAATCTCTCTTTTGGGAATTCATAAATAATCTCAAACTGCCACACTAAGTGAGGAGAGGAAAAGAAATTAAGTCAAAAAGAAGGCAAGTGCTTCAGAGGGGCTTCGTAGGCTGTTGCAAGGACTTGGGCATCTATTCCTAGTGAGAGAGGAAACCACTGGAAGGTTCTGAGCAAAGGAATAACTAGATTTATAGGTTACAAATATTAATATACATATTTTGGCTACTATATTATAAAAAGATCATAAAGCAGGTAATCAGTTAGGAGGCTATTTAAAAATTCCAGGAGACAGGTGATAAAGGTTTAGACAAGAGTGAGAACAGTGGCGATAGCTAAGAGACATGGCATACTTTCTACAAATGTCCTAGCTCCAATAGGGACAAGTCTGGAGCAGCAGTTGTAACAGAAATCACCAAAGAAGTAATCCAAACTTACTTTCCCATACTCTTGCAAAGTGGAAGGACTCTGCATATATATTAAGGGTCGAGCTAACAGGATTTTGCTGATGAACCGGATATACAGAGATAAAATACTGAAGAGTCAAAAATGATTCGAAGTTGGCTGGCCTGAGCAAATTGAAAATGGAGTTGCCATGTACTAAGATGCAGAAGACAAAAGGAGGGGCAGGTTGAAAGGGGCAAATCAGGAGTTTGTTAGACATCTGATAAATTTATAAAGGTTTATAAATGAAAAAAAAAAAAAGTCATATGTCAAACAAACTTTTAAAATATAGGAAGATGGCATCGAAATAGGCAGGCAGGGCTCAGCTCTCTCACAAAAATAACAGAGAAAGGGCCAAAAACTGTCTGAGGGACCTGCATTGGGGGTCAGGAGACCAGGACAGTACTAAACAACTTCCAGGGGGGTGAGGGACAGAGAAACAAAGAAACTGAAACAACAAACGTGAGTTACCAAAACCACACAGCAGCTAGGAAGGGCTCCCCACCCCACCCCTTAGATATTAAGCTGGAGGAAAACCCCTGGCTCACTGCAGCTGACTTAGAGGGGAACAGACAACATCTTCCCTGTCAGCTCTTACAAGTCTGGGAGCTTCTCTTCAGTGAATTGGGCCAGCAGAACCCACTTTGAATCTTGATTTTGTCCAGACTAAAACACAGGTCAGCCGAGAATGAAAACACCTCCTTGAAACGGTGTGCCAGAGAGCACTATCTGCTGATTGGTCGGAAATTCCATGGACACAAACCCATTTGGGATTTCTCTGTACCCTAATTCCTGGAAGAAAATGTGTGCCCCATTAGTGATTCCCTGGTCCAATTTTGATAACTTAAGTTGGGCAATATTAAAGACTTAGAATAAGTTGAACCAAATACCAAACAAGACCTATTGGCGGGGTGGAGGGTTGGGGAATAATAGGCAAGGGAGAGAATTGGCCATCAGAAAATATTTACCAATATATTCAGATGCCTAGACATCAGCAAAAAATTACAAGCCATACTAGGAAACAGAAAGAGATGGCCCAAAAGGAACAAACCAAATATCCTGAAGAGATACAGGATTTAAGACAATTAATCAATGAAAATCTCACAACTATCCTCAATCAATTCAAAGAATTTAAAGAAAATATGACTAAAGAGATAAAGTATATAAAGAAGATAGTAGGTGAACATAAAGAACAATTTGAAAGCCTGCAAAGAAAAGGAACAGACCTTATGGAAATGAAAGACATGACAGTTGAGATTAAAAATACATTAGAGGCATTTAAGAGTAGATTTGAATTACTCAAAGACAGAATTAGTGATTTCGAAGACAGAACATCTGAACTGGAAAAGACAGGAGAATAGAAAGCGAAGAGAATGGACAAATGAAACAGGGTCTAGGGAATTGAACTAAATGAAACGCACAAACATACTCATTACTGGTATACAAGAAGTAGAAGAGAATGGAAAAGGGGCGAAAGGATATTTGAGGAAATAATGACCAAAAACTTCCTAACCCTTATGAAAGACATAAATATCAAATCCAAGAAGGACAATGCACCCCAAACAGAATAAATCCAAACAGACCAACCCCAAGACAACTACTATTTAGAATGACAAATATCAGAAATAAAGAGAGGATTCTGAAAGTAGCAAGAGAAAAGCAAAGCATCACATACAAGGGAATCTCAACAACATTAAGTGTTGACCTCTCATCAGAAACCATGGAGGCAAGAAGAAAGTGGTATGATGCACTTAAAGTACTGAAAGACAAAAACTGCAAGCAAGGAATTCTGCAACCTGCAAAATTATCCTTCAAAAATGAAGATGAGTTCAAAGTCTTCAGAGACAAACAAAAGCTGATAGAATATGTTACCAAAAGACCAGAATTACAAGAGATATTAAATTGAGTGCTGAAGCCTGAAAGGAACAAACAAGGGTGAAAGACTTGGAGAAGAGTGTAGAAATGAAGATTAGGAAGGGTAAATTAAAGGGTAAATAGACAGACAATAGTATAATATGACAACAGAAAGTCAAAGGACAAAATGGATGAAAAAATTAATGCCTTTACAGTAATAGCATTGAATTTTAATGGCTTGAACTCCCCAATCAAAAGACATAAACTGATATAATGGATAAAAAATATATAAGCCATCTATATGTTGTCTACAAGAGACTCACCTTAGAAGTAAGGACACAACTAGGTTAAAAGTAAAAGGTTGGAAAAAGATATTCCATGTATATAGAAACCAAAAAAGAGCTGAAGTAGCAATACTAATAACGGACAAAATAGATTTTAAGTGTAGAACTGTTATAAAGGATGAAGAAGGCCATTATATACTAATAAAAGGGGCAATTCGCCAAGAAGAAACAACTATACGAAATATTTGTGCACCTAACTTGAGTGCCCCAAGATACATAAGGCACACACTGGCAAAACTGAAGGGAGAAATAGATGTCTCTACAATAATAGTTGGAGACTTCAATACACTGCTCTCAGTATTGGATAGAACATCTGGAAAGAAACAGAGAGCCTGAATAATATGATAAATGAACTAGACCTAACATATCTATAGAGCATTGCAGCCCAAAACAGCAGGATATATATTCTTTTCAAGCGCTCATAGGTGCTTCTCTAAGATAGACCATATGTTGGGTCACAAGACAAGTCTCAATAAATTAAAAAAGATTGAAATTATACAGAACACTTTTCTGATCATAATGGAAATAAGCTGGAAATCAATAATGGATGGAAAAAGGAAAAATTCATAAATATATGGAGATTAAACAAAACAATCTTAAATAATCTGTGGGTCAAAGGAGAAATTATAAGAGAATTCCACAAACATCTTGAGACAAATGAAAATGAGAAAACAACATATGAAAACCGATGGGACACTGCAAAGGCAGTGCTGAGAGAGAAATTTATAGCCCTCAATGCTTACATTAAAAAAGAAGAAAGAGCTAAAATTAATGATCTAACAGCACACCTGGGGGAACTAGAAAAAGAGCAATAATCTAATTCCAAACGAAGCCAAAGGAAAAAAACAGTAAAGATAAGAGCAGAAATAAATGAAATCGAGAACAACAATAGAATCAACAAAACCTAAAGTTGGTTTTTTGAGAAGATAAACAAAATTGACAAATCCCTTAGCAAGAAAGACAATGAAAAAAAGAGAGAAGAGGCAAATAAATAAAACCAGAAACAAGAGGAGGGATGTTAAAACTGACCCCACAGAAATAATAGAGATCATAAGAGAATACTATGAATGACTGTACCCCAAAAATTCTAAAAGGTAGAAAAGATGGACAAATTTCTAGAAACACACAAACCACCTACACTGACTGCATTAGTCAGCCAAAGGAGTGCTGATGCAAAATACCAGAAATCTGTTGGCTTTTATAAAGGGTATTTATTTGGGGTAGAAGCTTACAGTTACCAGGCCATAAAACATTAGTTACTTCCCTCACCAAAGTCTGTTGCCACATCCTGGAGCAAGGTGGCTGCCAATGTCTACAAGGGTTAAGGCTCCCTTTTCCTCTCTTGGCTATGTTGTCCCAGCTTCTTTTAATGTCAGCTGCAGGCTGGGATAAGTCTCCTCCCTCTCCCGGGGCTTGTTTCTCTCCTGAGTCAGCTGCTCTGCTCTTTTCACAAAGCCAGCTGTAAACTGTCAGGCCAACGGCTCATCTCTCTTCCTAGGGCCTCTGCCATGTTTAATGGAGCATTCTCTGTTTCCTCACATATCTGCTTCTCTGTGTTCTTCTCCTGTGTGTTTACTTCCTGGGGCTCCAGTTCAAAACTCCAACCTCCCTTTACTGCGGTGTAGTTTCTCTGTGAGTCCCTGCCCCCTTGGGACTCACATTATTTAATCAAGTAAAAGTGAAACCTCTGAATCCAATATAATCTAATATGCCCAGAGGAAAAGACCAGTTCACAAACATAATCCAATATCTATTTTTTGGAATTCATTAATAATGCCAAACTGCTACACTGACCCTAGAAGAAATAGAAGACCTCAACAAACCAATCACTAGTGAAGAGACTGAAACAATGATCAAAAAATGTCCCAAAGATGAAAAGCCTGGGACCAGATGGCTTCACAGGTGAATTCTACCAATCATGCAAAGACGATCTAATACCAATCTTGCTCAAGCTCTTCCAAAGAACTGAACAAGTAAGAATGCTACCAAACTCATTCTATGGAGCCAACATCACCCTAATGCCAAAACCAGATTAAGATACTACAAAAAAAGAGAAAAATACACACCAATATTTCTAATGAATACAGATGCAAAAATCCTCAACAAAATACTTGCAAACTGAATCCAAAAGCACAATTAAAAGAATTATATATCATGATCTAGTGTATTTTATCCCAGGTATGCAAGGGTGGTTCAACACAAGAAAATAAATTAGTGTAATAAACCACATTGATAAACTGAAGAAGGAAAATCACATGATCCTCTTGATTGATGCAAAAAAAGCATCTGACAAAATACAGTACCCTTTCTTGATAAAAACACTCCAAAAGATAGGAATAGAAGAAAACTTTCTCAATATGATAAAGTGCATATATGAAAAACCTACAGCTAGCATTGTACTCAACGGTGGAAAGACTGAAAACTTTCCCACTGAGATCAGGAATAAGACAAGGATGCCCACTGTCACCACTGTTATTCAATTTTATGCTAGAAGTTCTAGCTAGAGCAATTAGGCTAGAAAAAGGAAAAAAAAAAAAAAAAAGGCACTCAAATAGGAAAGGAAGAAGTAAAACTTGCACTATTTGCTGATGATATGATCCTATATCTAGAAAATCCTGAAAAATCTGCAATAAAGCTACTAGAACTAATAGACTAGTTCAGCAAAGTGGCAGAATACAAGATTAATATGCAAAAAATCAATCACATTTCTAGACACTAATGATGTACAGTCTGAGGAGGAAATCAGAAAAAAAAAATTCTATTTATAATAGCAACTAAAACAATCAAATATTTAGGAATAAACTTAACCAAGGACATCAAGGACCTATATTCAGAAAACTACAAAACATTGCTAAAAGAAACTGAAGAACAGTTAAACAAATAGAAGGATGTTCTGAATTCATGGATTGGAAGACTAAATATAGTTAAGATGTCAATTCTACCCAAACTGATTTACAGATTCAATGCAATCCCAATAAAAATCCCAACAGCCTTTTTCTGCAGAAATGTAAAAGCCTATTATCAAATTTATTTGGAAGGTTAAGGGGCCTTGAATAGCCAAAAATGTCTTAAAAAAAGAAGAACAAAGTTGGAGGACTCTCACTTCCTGATTTTAAAGCATATACTTAGCTACAGTGCTAAAAACAGTATGGTATTGGCATAAAGACAGACAGACTGACCAATGGAAGCAAACTGAGAACTCAGAAATAGACCTCACATCTACAGTCAAGTGATTTTTGACAAGGCTGTTGAGCCCTTCCAGTTGGGCCAAAACAGTCCATTGAACAAATGGTGCTGGGAAAACTGTATAGCCATATCCAAAAGAAAGAGGACCCCTACTCACATCTTATACAAAAATTAATTCAAAATGGAATGTGGACCTAAATATAAAAGTGACAACCATAAAATTCCTTAGAAGAAATGTAGAAAACAATTTTCAAGATCTTGTGGTAGGCAGTAGTTTCTTAAATCTTACACTCAAAGCATGAGCAACAGAAGAAAAAGTAGATAAATGGGACCTCCTCAAAATTAAACACTTTTGCATCTCACAGGACTTTGTCAAAAGGGTGAAAAGGCAGCCAACTCAATGGGAGAAAATATTTGGAAATCACGTGTCCAATACGGGTTTAATATCCAAAGTATATAAAGAGATGTTACAACTCAAAAATAAAACAACAAACGACCCAATTAAAAAATGGGCAAAGGACCTGAATAGACATTTGTCCAAAGAAGAAAGACAAATGGCAAAATATATATATAAATGTTCAATATCACTAGCAATTAGGGAAATGCAAATTAAAACTACAATGAGATATCATTTCACAACTATCAGAATGGCCACTATTAAAGAGACAGAGAACTACAAGTGTTGGAGAGACTATGGAAAGATAGGAACATTTACTCACTGTTGGTGGGAATGTAGAATGGTATATATAGCCACTGTGGAGGACTGTTTGGTAGTTCCTAAAGAAGTTGAATATAGATTTGTTATGTGACCCTGCAATACCACTACTGGGTATGTACACAGAAGAACTTAGTGTGTGACACGAACAGATATCAGCACACCGATGTTCATAGCGGTGTTATTCACGATTACCAAAAGCTAGAAACAACCCAAGTGTTCATCAACCAATAACTGGATAAACAAATTGTGGTGTATTCACACAATGGAATATTATGCAGATGAAGGAAGAAATGAAGTCGTAAAGCATATGATAACATGGATGAACCTGGAGAACACTATGTTCAGTGAAGCAAGCTAGACACAAAAGGACAAATGCTGTATGACTGCGCTACAATAATAAACTAAATATATTGTGTAACATATTGTATGATTCCATTTATATAAAATATAAATCTAAATAAATTTATAAAGATGAAATTTGATTAGTGGTTATGTAGGGCTAGGGAAGGCATGCAAAGGGGAGTGGAGTTTTTCTTCTTGGAGTAATGAAATAGTTCTAAAAAAATTTTTTTTTAAGATTTATTTATTTATTTACTTTTATCCATTTTTAATCTCCCTTCCCCCACCCCATTTTTGCTATTTTTGTTTCCATTCGCTGGGCAATTCTCTGTGTCTGTTTCCTGCCCTCTCTTCTCATCCTTCTCCTCCTGTCTTCTCTGGGATTTCATCCTGGGAACCTCTGATGTGGGAGAGAGGCGTTCTGCCACTCGTGCCACCTTAGTTCCTGGTTTTTCAGTGCGTCTCATCTTGGCTCTTCCTTGTGTCACTTTCCTGTTATGTCATCATCTTGCTGCGTGGTTTGGCGGGGCCTGGCGCACCCGCGCGCCTTTTATTTATTTTTCCTTTATTTTACCGGGACGTCCCAGGGATCGAACCTTGGTCCCTCCATATGGGAGACAGACGCCCAACCATTTGAGCCACATCTGTCCCCAGTTCTAAAATTTTTGTGATGATGAATGCATAATGCTGCGATTATACTAAAAGCCATTTACTATGCACTTTAGATAGATCATGTGGTATGTGAATATATCTGAATAAAACTGCTTAATAAATAAATAACTGTGCAAGAACAGCCAGAAATTACAGCTATGTACAACAGGGAAACAAGGAGATTGAAAAGTGAAGAATTTTCTTGTTTCTCTGTTTTTTATTATTATTATTGAAATAATGAAAATGCTGTAATAATTTGATTATACCAAATACCCACTGATTGTACAAGTTAGATAAATTGTATGCTTTACTAATATGTATCAATAAAACTGATTTGTTTTTTAAAAAAGGTGAAAAGGCAGCCAGCCAGCCAACTTAATGGAAGAAAATATTTGGAAATCATATACCTGAAAAGGGATTCATATCTATGACATATAAAGAGATCATACAACTCGACAATAAAAGACAAACAACCCAATTAAAAAGCAGGCAAAAGACTTGAAAAGACAACTGTCCAAAGAAGGAAAAAAAAGGCAAAGAAACACATGAAAAAATGTTCAACATCACTAACAACTAGGGAAATGCAAATCAAAACTACAATGGGTTATCATTTCACACCTATTAGAATGGTCACTATTAAAAAGTCAGAAAATTGTAAATGTTGGAAAGGATGTGGAGAGATAGGAACACTTAATCACTGTTGGTAGGAATGTAGACTGGTACAGTCACTGTGAAGAACTATTTGGCAGTTCCAAAGGAAGTTGAATATAGACTTGCCATGTGACCCGGCAATACCTTAGTAGGTATATACACAGAAGAACTGAAAGCAGTAACACTAATAGCCATCTGCACACCGATGTTCACAGGGCATTATTCATGATTGCCAAAAGCTGAAAACAACCAAGTTGTCCATCAACTGATGAGTGGATAAACAAATTGTGGTGTATACACACGATGGGATATATGCGGCGCTAAGAAGAAATGAAGTTGTGAAGCATCCACTGACATGGATGAACCTGGAGGATATTAGGTTGAGTGAAGCAAACCAGACACAAAAAGACAAATACTGTATGATTTTGCTATTATGAACTAAATATATTACATAAACTCATGGAGTTAATAATTAGAATATAGGTCACCAGAAAATAGAATGAGGATAGAGAATGGAAAGCTGAGGGTTAATCTGTGCAGAACTGGTTAAAAGGTTGTTTGTAAATCTTTGGAAATGAATGGAAATGGTGAGAGCACATGATAGTGTTTGTGACTAGCAGAGCTATTATGAGGGTATGACCGTGGTTGAAAGGGAAAGTCTAAGGACATGTATGTTACCAGAAGGAAAGCTTAAAAATGTAACATGGGACTGTATAACATAGTGAAACCTCATGTAAAATACAAATATGGGTGATATTGCATATATAACATAGTGAAACCTCATGTAAATACAAATATACTAGAGAGAAGGAAACAGAATAGCAGCTATGACAGCAGGGGAAGCATAGAGAGATAGAGAGTTGATGAGTTTTGTTCGGTTGTTTTTATTATTATTATTATTATTATTATTACTGGAAAAATGAAAGTGCTCTCAAAATGACTGAAGTGATGAATGTACAAATATGTAATTATACTGAATACCATTGACTGTACACTTTGGACGGATTTATGCTTTATTAATATGTATAAATAAAATTGATTTATTTAAAAAAGAATGGTAAGCTGTGACATGTCCTGATCAAGACAGTAGAGTGAGATGCTTCAGGTTTCCATTCAACCACAGAATCTTTCAAAAAGCAACAAGAGCTGACAGAAACATATTTCTCAAAGCTCCAAAAGGCAGTTACAGGGCTGCAGTACAAAAGCAAGCACCAAATTGAGAAAAAAGATCCTTAAAATTGGTAGGATCTCTGGCACCCTGGCTGGCCTCTCTCCTATCCCCCACAACCTCGGTGCAGAGCCAACCCGCACTCCCAGTGTAGAGCACTGGTTCCAATTCTGGAAGGAGCAGAGTAAACCTCTATGCACAAACTGGAAGCATATATATCTGGCCCAATTTGTCTAGTGGTGGTTTGAGGGACCCACTGTGCCAAAACTTACTCCTGCATGTAGAAGGCAGCTCACTGAGCTCTCGTACACAAAGCTGTGGTAGAGCAGTCAAGTGTATACTGGGGCAAGGGATTGCTGGCTGTAGGACATAAAGTACAGTGCCCAGGAACATTAGGAAACTGTTTCTAAGGGAAGAAGCATCATTCCTATCCATGTAAACAGGGGAATTCCTAGGGCCACATGCCAATGCCCAAGACAAGAGGTATATGTAGAAAGCTCTGGCCTGGAGCTAATTTCCAAACTCATTGTATGTGTAAGATCTGAAAGAGCACATTTGCATAAGTCAATCTACAAAGACTGGGAAAGTTGTTTTCTCCCTGCCTCTTCCCCCTTTTTTGATTAGCTCTTGACGATCAGTTATGGCAGGAAAATTCTGTCATAATACAAGTGGATAAAAGCTTAAGGAAAAGACACCTCAGTAGAAATTAAAATATCAAAATGTGCATTAAAATATCAAAATGTTCAAAAAAAATTTCCAAAACATACAATGAAACAGGAAGCAATGTTGCAGGCAAAGGAGAAGACTAAAGCATAAGAAACCATCAATGAGGAAGACCAGAGCTGGGACATACCAGACAAAGATTTTTTTAAAAATGGTCCTAAATATGCTCAAGAGCTAAAGGGAAACATCAACAAAGAACTAATGTTGCTCAAATGTGGCCTCTAAGCCAAATTCAGCAAATAAATGCAATACCTTCCCCGCAGCGTGGGACATGACTCCCAGGTATGAGCCTCCCTGGCACCGAGGGATTACTACCAAGCACCAACTAGCAATGCAACTGGAAAAAGACCTCAAATAAAAGGGGGAAAAGGTAAAGACAAATGAGTTTATATGGCTAAGAGACTTCAAAGTGAGTTGAGAGTTAACGCTTATGCATGTCTCAGCAGGATCTCAAAGACTGCCAAAGTAGATACTACTCCAAATATTGGGGTTCCTGAGGGCTCTGGAGATACCCAGGTCCTATGGTCAGAGAAGACAGCTCTGGAGTTTGGTGCCTTGCCAGTGGGCCCTACTTTGGAGTTTGTGCTCCTAAGAGTGACAGAGATGGACTCAGTTATGGCTTCCCTACACATGGCTCACCTGAACCTTCTATTTAAACCTATACTTGGTGCTGGAGTTTGTAGGTGTACATCCAAGAGACTTGAATCTTTGGGCTGTCCATGTGCCAGCTGGGCCCTGAGCCTCAGTGGAGATGCAACACCTACTCTCCAGTTCATTGGACTCACTCAGGACAACTAAGAAGGAGGTGAGGATTGACAACTGCCATACCAAGGAACAAGAGAGCCTACAACTGCAAGCAAGAGAGTCCCATCCATAGGCTGCATGGGATCGAAGCCCCCTCTTAATTAGAGGCGGAGTGGACATCACCATCCCAGAATCCTCAGGACTGGGGAATGAACTATGGACTAGAGTAGACTTACTGGTATTCTACTATAGACTTAAAGTGATTCTAGCAATGGAAGAAATTACAACATTGATGTGGAGGCAGTGGCCACTGGAGGCTCTGGGGGCAGGGAAAGGGAAAACAGGTATAATACAGGGGCTTTTTTGGGACTTGGGAATCGTCCTGAATGACATGGTAACTACAGTTATAGGCCATTTTATATCTTCCCATAAGCTACAGAATTGTGTGGGAGAGAGTATAAACTACAGTGTGAAATATGGTCCATGCTCAGTGGCAATGCCCCAGAATGCGTTTATCAATTGCAATGAATGAGCCACACTAATGAAGGATGTTGTTTATGTAGGAGGATGTGGGAGGTGTGGGGAGTGGGGCATATGGGAAGCCCTGTATTTTTTGTGTAACATTTATATAATCTAAGTATCTTTTAAACCATAAAAAAAATATTAAAAAAAAAAAGAACTAAAGGAAATCAGGAAAACAATAGATGAACACAAAGGGAATATTAGTAGAGAAATGGAAATTATGAAAAGGACCCAAACAGATCTGAAGACCACAGTAACAGAAATTAAAAATTCCCTAGAGGAGTTCAACAGTAGATTGGAACTAGCTGAAGAAAAGAATCAATGAGGGAAGCGGCGGCTGTGGCTCAATTGGTTGGGCTCCCGTTTAACATATGGGAGGCCCCGGGTTCAACTCCCAGGGCCTCCTGGTGAAGGCAAGCCGGCCCGTATGGCGCGGCGAGCAAGATGATGCAACAAAAGGAGACAAGCAGACACAGAAAAATGCACAGTAAATGGACACAATGAGCATAAGCAGCAAGGGGGAGATAAATAAA